>JAQFVV010006207.1:13622821-13787821 GCA_028023455.1 Epiperipatus broadwayi
TGACTTCTCTCAATACCTGGATATGATCTATTGTACTAAAACCACTTTTAAATCCAGCTTGTTCTCTTGGTTGGTGGAAATCCAAAGTTCTCTGTAGACGAGTTGTAATTATCTTGGTAAAAATTTTATATAAAACTGATAAAAGGTTGATAGGTCTGTAATTTCTAATATCTTCTTTATCACCTTTTTTAAATATTAATATTATTACTGCATTCTTCCAATCTTCTGGTACATCTCTATCATTTAGACATTTGGTATATAACTTTGCTAAAATTGTTTCTATTTTTTCACTTGCTTCTTTTAATATATCAATTATAATTCCATCATTTCCTGGAGCCTTTCCTTTCTTCATACATTTAATTGCATGTCTCACTTCTTCATTTAAAATTCTGGGCAATTTGGAAGATGTAATAGATATAGGAGGTACTTGTTCTTTATTACTATATAATTCTTGATAAAAATCTTCTACCAATTTCATGATGTCATTTCTTTTTTTAGTAATAATTCCATCTTTTTTTCTTATTGCAGATATAAATTTCCTACCAATACCAAAATGTTGTTTAACATTCTTGAGACTTTTATTTTCTTCTACAGCTTTCCTTGCTATTTCACAGTTATACTTTCTTATATCATTTTCAACTCTTTTCCGTACCATTTTAGAAAATTCGAGATATTCAATTCTTTTTAATACATCATTTTTGTATATCTTCATATTCCTTCTTTTCTTCATAAATTCTCTAGTCTCAGTAGAAATTTTATTTGTCAATTGCTGCTTTTTTCTACCAGCTATCTTTGTTGCAGTTTTTAAAAGTGTATCAGTTTATTTTCATATTAATTTCATTCAAATCTAAATCATGTTCAAAATCTCCTAACACTTGAAACCTATTTGTAAGTTCTGATTTAAATTCATTAGAATGTTTCTGAAAATTAGGAATATCAACTGTAAATATTGTTTTTCTTAATAATTTTTGTCTCTCTAGTTTTACATTAACACGTAACTTACACCTTACTAATCGATGATCACTTCCTGTGTTAAATTTATTAAGAACATTACAATCTTGAAATATGTATATTATATAAATATAAGTACTTTTTGCAAACATTGATTGAATTATTGTTTACTATTAGTTGGAGTATTGAATATGGAACCTAAAGACATTTTAATTCTGCTTTTGCCTGGATTTCCAACAAAAGAACTGGATAAATTAAAATGCAGCAAAATTAGCTGTAGATAAAAAACAATACTTAAAGAAAAACTTTAAACTTAGAAAGTTGATCTAATACTATCAAAAATGTATTTCTTTGAATTAACCTGTGCTGAAACGGAATATTTAACCTGTCATATCCATTTTACTTAGTTATATCCTATAGCCCACTCTGTGTCAGGTTTAAACCCTAAAAAGTACCTTAAAAGATTTCTATACAGTTATATAGGTATGATCACATATATATATATGCGAGCGTCAATGTCTGTAACTTAACTGATAAATATAGATTACAGTAATATATTTATTTAAAAGTGATGTATAATTTAAGATACAATTTAATTCAATTCAATTTATAATTCAATTTGTTTAAATTGCATACATATATATATATATGTGTGTGTGTGTGTGTGTATTACATGTAACACCATTACATGTTATTTGGTTATTTACTATATTTTCTAAATTTAAAATAATCAATTCAAATCTGTTTTGGGATGGCATTATGATGAAATCTAAAAGTTATTAAGACAATAAATGTTTGTCTAAAATGTATTTTATCTTGTAAATAAAATTTAATCAACCCTATGAATTTAAAATCTTGTGGGAAAGTAAATGATCAAATCTTAGAAAACACTGTGTTTAAGGAATAATACAAAAGACAGGAATTATTTTTGGTACATAAAAATATAAAATTTAAAGGTGTTAATTGCTTGTTTTGCTGGAAGAAAAATATAATTTAATGGAAGGTGAGTATAATAAGCTAAATTTTTCCATGTAAAATATACTTTGCAAAATGTTTGAAATGTTTCCTATCCGAATCCACACCGGTTTGATTTTTAACATGGTTGAGTAGGACAGGCAGGAATTGTTTTTCTCCAAGCCTGGTGGATTATAATCTCTATCTCCATCCTATGTGCTGAAGGCACCTAGCCATTATAGCGATATAAGACATTCTGTGACAGACCTGCACTGATGTTTCAACTGAAGAGATACTGCCTTTCCTAAGAACAATTGCTGCTACCATATCTGCCACCAAGAAATGCCAATAATTGAAAGCAAAATTTCTCAGGCCACTCTCAAATGAACTTGATCTCTGAAATATAAAGCTATAGCTATTATAAATCTAAATGAACATACAAAGCAAAGTTTAATTTCTAAAATCTTTGTCAAAGTTAAATTGTAGAGTCACTAAATAATACTTACCTAATTCTTTGTAATTTTGAATCTGTAAACCCTCTAATATTACATGTGGTAAAATATAAAATTAATAATCCTTTGTTAATTGTAAACTATCTTTTACTTTTGTGCTTGCGGTGATACCTATGTATTATAAATTTTCGTCCTTAAGATTTTATTTTCTGATATGTGTGATAATATGCCAAATGTATCTTGAAAGAGTGAGTGTATTAATTTTAATAATTTTGTACTGAAGATCTTCCATTTTTCATACTTAGTTGTTCTGATGTGCAATATTGTAATTATAAATTATGATTTTAAAAGTAACTTTATCTGACAATGGAATTCTAGTCATAGAGATATATTATTAAGGTATAATTTTATAGTTCTTATTTAATTCCAATCCCTTGAGATATATTTCCCTCTATTAAGATCTGATTAATGATGCTAATGATGTTAGTTAATTATGAGATTATTAATTTATAAATTTTGCCCTTTTTATTATAGCATTAACTTTAGATGCTTAATGTATAGACTGGCTTTTGTTGACAATGCAGATATTAGCTATCTGATTTAAGGAACAATTAATTATTTTTAATATATTTGTTATATTGCCTTTGTGCATTGGGGATGTGAACTTATGGTTATGTACAGATATATCATTCTCTTGTTAATCCACATGGG
This sequence comes from Epiperipatus broadwayi, assembly GCA_028023455.1. Classification (NCBI taxonomy): domain Eukaryota; kingdom Metazoa; phylum Onychophora; class Udeonychophora; order Euonychophora; family Peripatidae; genus Epiperipatus; species Epiperipatus broadwayi. The sequence goes on from JAQFVV010006207.1 coordinate 13,625,890, forward strand.
CCAACGGCGGAAGCCGATCCATGTCCCAGCTACCTGCATAATGGTGGACACAAGTCACACTCAGGGCTGTATTGTTCAGGCAAGAGCGTCAAACATGTTACAGGGGTAAGGGCTCAGGACTGTTGAATATCCTATCCAATTTGCGAACTTCTCATGTTAATATTAATTAATTTATTAGCAATCCCTTTGGTTTAAAGGTAATTGCACATCAGCACCGCCATATTTTCAGTAAAGTTTAGTAAAGTGCCTATAGCGAGCCATAGGTAATGCTAATTTGACCCATTCTTCCTTAGTATAATATATCTATTCATGATTTATCTGAAACTATGAGAATATCTGGTTTGATGGACTCTGATTTGCATCATTCTTGAACTTTATTATTGTGCTCGAATCTTATTTGGCTTAACGTAAACAGCTGTAACATTAATGCTGCAATAACTAATATATCTTTGGCTAGTATTGTTATTTTATCAGTTGGCAAACCACAACATAGAAATAAATATTATTTGCCATGTTAAATTATCATAGGCATCAATTACTCACTAGGCACGAAGCTATTTAATACACTTAAATGAGATCATACACTGTATTATTTTCAATCAGTTTCATTCCATTGTATAACACATGTATGCTTTAAATTAATTGTACTTTGATTTCTAATTGAGTGTAACTTATTTTATTTTTCTTTATTATTAATTATAATAAACTTCTTTAAATTCACTTCATCTTCATTATCATTTTACTATATCCCAGTCGAATTAAATTAGTAATTAAATATGTTTGGTGTGCATTATAATTAAGATATTAATATTATTTCAAGTTCAGTTTATTTATAGTTTATTAACCTGCTTATGTGTTGCATGTGTGGTTGGATTTTGAGTCTCATGTCTCTCCCTGTTCGGAGACAGCTCGCGAATTAAAACAAGGCCTATGTGTAACCTCAGAAATGTCATTCATAGAGTGTTAAATCACAGAGCACTGATAAGTAGATTGAAGCTTGATTGGACCTGGGATCTTCATATCCTATTTCGATCAGTTTTTTTTAATGAATCATTTTTACATATTTTCATCTCCCCTCCCCCCTGCATATTATCTCAGTAGAAAATTTACTGAAAAAATTGCTTCTTCTTTGTATCTGCTATCTTTGTTGCAGTCTTAATAGTATATCAGTTATCATCTTAATGATTTCATTCAAATCTGAACCATTTTAAAAATCTGTTAATATTATCAAATGATTAGTAAGTTTTAATTTAAATTCATTGGAGTGTTTCTGAAGGTTAGGAATATCAACTATTAATATTGTGCTTCTTAATAATTTTTGTTTCTCTAGCTTTACATTAACATTGAATATTAAATCAATTTTGATACATTATTTTTACCAAATAATTCATTCGTATATATATATATATATTATGAACCACTTAATAGAATCGACAGTTAGATTTTGAAAACTTTTTAAAAGGATTTAATCAAACATTTTTCAGAGTATAATTTTAGCTTACTGAGATATTTGTTAAAAAACTGAGTGTATCTTGAACACAAGTTTGGTTCTTATCATCATTCTTTAATATTTTATTTAAATTGTAAGAATTGCCAACAAACTGATTCATCTTCAAGATTCATTGGTTTTTAAAACTATATTTGCCATTTCACTTAAGAATACATTTTTAAAATGCTGCTTAATCTGATCTATACATCATTGGTTTTGTGTTATTCATTTCCAATATTCCTTTTAGGGGAAGACATTTTTATTAATCTGAGAATCCACTACAATGGCTTCTTGATTATACTCGGTGCAAGAGTTTACAATCCACTGTATCTGGTTCACATGTAGATATAATTGAATATTTATATTTTTTTCAGTTAATGTTAGAAAAAAGGCATAAGTTGCAATATAATTTTTTCATTAACATGAAAAATAGTCATGTCATCATTTTTGTCAATGTCATTTTATTGCAGAATGAACGTCTTTCAAAATTGAATCTAATCTCTCTGATCCATAGTTTTTTTCTTTTTTCATATCATTCTAACAAGTTCTCTTTTTTTTATCCATCCATCTCACATGGTCTTTTATAATTTCAGCACCATTTTAATCTTTTCATTTTTTCAGTGATGTCATTGATGCCTGTTCTTTTATCCATATATTATTGCTTTTCTTTTCTATTACTATCAGCATATATTTGTCATGAGATTTGAAGACTGTAGTCTTTCTATTAAGTGTTCAGATCTTTAATCTATATTGAAGAACTGATAAAACTCGTTTATCAAAAGTCTTTTAAACATGTATACATATTTTTTACAAGGTTATTTCTGACAAAATGATTTCATCTAAATTTAATTCTATTGTTAATTTCACCCATTATCTTCCCATCCATATTAATGATTGGACTAAGTTATTTGTAGTAGTTAATATCTAACTTTTACTACCAATCTTTTTCTTTTGTGAAAAATCATTGAACATTACTTTATTCTTTTTAGTATTTATCAAAAATATTAATGATAGTTTTATATTAACACAGATTTTATATATATACAAACATAAACAGAATTGGCTTGAGTATTAATTTATATTATACAAATATATTTTTTATGACAAGATAATCGATGAACTGCACAAATCATTGTAATATTTACTTTATCTTTTCTGACTATCACCCAACTAGTATTTTATGATTAATGTACCATGTATACTTACAATGCTTCATTTTTGTAAATGAAATAATAAGAAAATCATTACAAACATAAAACTTGGATGTAATGTACAATTGATTGAAGGACTTAATATATTAATGAAGGAGAAATGATTTTAATGTTAATTTTTATTTTAAATTTTTTACAGATGAACTTGAAGAATTAAAATATATAAAATAATTTTTTATTTAAAATAATCTATTTATGTGAATAGCCAACTAAAAAGTAGAAAAATAACAAAGTAATCCATTTTTGCCATTCTTGGAAAATTTCAGTGATCTTAAGAATCTAGACTTGTAAAATAATTGGAAATTGCAGGGATATTGGCATTTCATAAAAGCATTTGAGGCCTTTTTGATTTTTATGATTTATTTGAGCCTCATGAAACGATAATATTCCTGAAATTTCCAATTGTTTTATAATAAGTCTAGATTCTTAAGATCATTGATATTTTCCAAGAATGGCAAATTAACCGAAAAGCAGATTACTTTGTTATTTTTCTACTTTTCAGGCCGCTATTTTCATAAAAGCATTACATAAAAAATTTTTTTTTACATATTATTTTTTTACTTTTTAGTTATATTTACATATTGTTTTAATAAATGATTAAAACTGCAAAAAATCTGACAAAAATTATAATTTAATAATAACATGTGTAAATAAATGTCCTCTAACAAACATTCTAAATTTAACTATTATGTGATCATCTATATAAGAATATGTATTGGCTTTTTAATTAATTTAATTAATTAAGTATGAGTTAAATCATTATTAACAAAATTTTATTCTACAAAAATAAAATTTTTGTTGGCTCAATTGCTAAGGCGTTTTCTTGGGAAGCATTAGGATGTGAGTTCAATAAACGGGAATGGATTTTTTTTCATTGTTAATTCAAAAGTCTGGACGTATTGACAGAAACAGACACATAGACAGGGCAAGTTAATGTAAAAGCATTTAATGAATTTTGAATTGATCATATTTTAAATGAAAATTTATTAGAAATTGAATTCTTTTTTCGTGTGAAGAAAGAAAATGAGTATGTAAACACAAGTTTTGATATTTACTATTGTTCAAAGAAATTATCCAATGAGATAAAACATTCTTTTTATATAAAACATAAAACAAAAAACTTAAATCAAAACAAATTTTAATAAACATAGTAACTATTATTGAAAGTCAAAAATTAAATTTATTGAGTACGTTTGTAATTTAAAAAAAAAAAGAATCTTTATGTAAACAAACAAAATCTTTATGTTTGCAATTGATTGGAATGTCAAAGAAGATATTTAATTGTGAAAAAGTTGATAATTTTTAGAAATAAAACTTGATTTAAAGATAATATGTATAAAAAAATTAGAGCAGTAATTCACTATTATATATATATATTTAAAATGGTGATACAATTTTATTTTTTTTGAATAGATTTTCTATTATTGTTTTATTGTTATTTTTTTATATATATTTAAATTTTCCATTTATAATTAATTCTTCATGTATTTTTGATTTTTAAAAGAAAAAAAATGGGGTTGTCCAAATTGTTTTTTGTATGTATATTATTCATTACTTGTATATAAGAATATTTATTATATTTAAAAATTATATGAATAAGAATGTTAAAATACTTTAAATTTATGATAACACAAGGCAAATTCATGAATGTCGTTTTCATCAGGTATGTCAAATTTTATAAACATCACTAATCATAAATCAGAATAGGCTATAATCTTATTAAATAAAAATTTTTACTTTCATTATTTTTAAATATGAAAGATGAAACAAAAACATTTATTATAGCCTTAAGTGCCAATTTTTTGAACACATTCACAGATTTTTTTACACATTATATATATATTTAGTTGGATTTAAAAAAAAAAAATAGAATTTTTTAATAAAAAACACCCACTTAATTTGTCATGAGATAAAGTCTTTATATTTTAGTTAAATTTGTTAAAAGCATAAGTTCAAATGTTTGAACATAAAGAATTTTATTTCTGCTTTCAGTCTAAAAGGATATATTTAATGGGGAAACAACAACTTATTCTTCCATTTTGTTTCCCTTGGATAAATTTTGTTAAAATTATAAGTTTTTAAAAATGAAATAATCTTAGAAGTGTTACAAATCAATTAACAATAAAAAAACATTAATAAAACTTTTGACAGGTGTTTTTTTTATTTATCTATTGTCATGTAAATTTTTAGTTGGATATAATATATTTCTTTCACAATCAAATATATTCAAACAAGAACTATTTATAAAGGCCACTGTATAATTATTAATAATTAAGAAACAAATAGTTGATCATTCATTACAAAAGCATAAATAAGTAAATCATAAATAAAAATTGACTTATATTTCTGTAAACAAAATAACCCACATTGCACATATGTCAAAAGTATTTTTTCTGAAGAGAAATTCTCTCTATTTCTGCTTGATTGCTGATTACAGCTGACATCTAGACCCAATAGTTATAACTAAATTCTAATCTATTAAATAGTTTTCATCTGTGAAATCACTAAAAACTTATATTTTTATTGAAAGCTTTTGTCATTCAATGTTCTAAACACATTCTGGACTTTAAAACTACAAATTGACTGCAGCATCAGCACTGGAATCTTTACATGAAAATTGTTTAAGGGATTATTATTATAAACAATGAATTTATTCCAAATGTTATTTTGATAGAATACAATTTTATTTATGCTTTCTGATTATAAAAAAGCAGCACATTTAATAATAGCATGCATTTTATCTTTCATATAAACTATATAAAATAAGATTCTAACTTACTTTGATTTTGATTAGTGATGTTTAGCATCTTAGAGTAAACAGCCCTATCGGGTTTTTAATATTGTGGTTTATATATTAGAAATTGATGTTATATATGTATCAACTGATATTTTATTCCACTATGAATTCAGTAACAGATATGTAAATCCTTGATTCATATATTATAAGTTACAGCTTCTTTAATAAAGTTGATTGCACTGTACTATATTTTTCTAAAATTAATACAATTCTATATCATTTATTATTAATAGCCATTTATACTTATAAAAGAATATGGCCATCTTAACTTTAGAAGAAAAAAAAAGAAGAGAGAAAAAACAGATAGAAATGAATTTTGCATTGATTATACAAACTCATATATCCACACGAGTCACAATTTGGTATTATATTTTGTTTATGAAAATTTTTTAACTACCTTCAACTTTCTGAGAAAATCATTTGGATTTATAGATAGTAAAAAGTACTAGTTTCAATTTTAATGTTTATATGTTAGCATTTTAGAATTTCACATAAAAATAATTCATATATATTTTTAATTGGTAACGAGAATCCAAATTCTATTCTAAATTCAAACATAAAAAACAGCAACAAGGAATTATTTTATAAGGAAGTTTTTAACTTGATTAATTGATTTATCTTAAATATTTATTTTATTAATATTTTTAATATTACTTCCCAAATAGCATCTGTTATTGACCAATAAACTATTATCTTAGATAGTAGTTAGAAATAATATGCTTCTTGATAACACATTTGATTAAAATGCTAATTCAGCAGACAATTAGTAATATTTATTTTATTAAAACAGGCAAAATTCCATACAGCAGTGCCACTCAGTGCAAGCCAGAGTAATCAGTGGATGCCAGAAGGCTTGTGCATAAAATCCATATCTAGTGCCTACTCATCCAATATCCCCAGACTAGTTTCTAACTTGTGGCTTTCATCAGCGAGGAGCTTTGAATCTGAGAGCTCAGATCAAAGGCTCCTCACTGATAAAAACCACAAACTAGAAACTAGTCTGGGGATATTGGATGAGTAGCTCAGATCCAAGGTTCCTCACTGATGAAAGCCACAAGCTAGTCTGGGGATATTGGATGAGTAGGCACTAAATAGCGATTTTATGCACAAGCCTTCTGGCATCCATTGATCACTCAGGCTTGCACTGAATGGCACTACTGTATGGAGAGCTTTGCCTGTTTTAATAACAGTTATGAGCAAGCATAAGAAATGGTGATCATGTAATATTTATTTTAATGAATAAACTGAAATTACTTATGTGAAAGCAGAAAAGAAACATTTTAAAACAGAGATTGTTTCAGAATATATATGTTAATTGAATTTATAATATTAAATTCATACATAAAAGAATGTTCAATTAAAATAAAAAATAATTTATAAGCATTTATTTATATAGCGCGCGATGTTTTTAATTGTAATACATTAAATATCAGCCTTTTACAGCTAATGTACATGCGCTTTTACGAGTGTTAAATAATAAATGAATACTTTCACCGCCAATACAAGATATAGCATTTAAGAATGAATAAAATGAATCCACTTATTCTTTCCAAACCCAAATGTTTATATATGGGCAAATCTTAAGTACTGGCAAAGAAAGCGTATTAAAAAATCATTTATGAAAAATAAGATAATTTTTGTAAGCAGTAAAAATATTAAGTGCATTTTCTCTTTACTTATTTTTTTTTTATTGTTTAGAAAATTTTTGTTTATTGTTATTATTATGAATAATTTCTTAGGTTTTTTTCAGTTTTTCAAGATATAGTGGTAAATCTATTATCATTATCAGGTTTTTAATAAGCAAAAAAATAAAATGATCTCAGATAATTTACTGCACAATAAAGACCTTACAGCTTCTTTTCACACTAGAAGTGAAGAAAATATTAGTTTTATGATATGTTTCTCTTCATTGTTTTATTATCATATTTACTCTCCAATAATAATTGAATATCTAGCTAGGTTCACATTTAAATATATTTAACATTAATAAGTATTTTCTTATTGCTTTAATACAATTATGAAATATATATTTAAAAGATAATATTAAGCTATTTGTAATACTTTTTAATGAGCATGTCAATAATTTTACAGCTTAACAAATATTAATGCTAAGAATATAAATCTATTTATAGAACCAACAACAAAATCACAAACTAGATCCCCATAGAATCATTTAAATGAATTTGAAACTAATGCCCACCCTTTGTTATATTAATGCTAAAATGGATTGGCCTTATAACAAAAAATGGGTATTATTTGAAAGTTTATTTAAATGAATCGTTGGGGATCTAACTTGCAAATGATCTTTAATAATGTATTCAGACTTGTTTGTTCCAAGAATAGTTTTTTAATATATTTGTGTAAAAATATCACTATAAAGAGTTTTTTTTTAAAGCATAGAAAAGTATCTACATTTGAATAATAAGAATTAGTATATATTATTTAGTTTATATTTAAAAATTTTAAATAATGTGAAATGGATTAAAAACAATAGCTAAAAGTATATAAATAAAGAAGTGTGCTAGGGTGTGTGAAGAAGAGAGGCTAAAGATTGGAGAAGATGGATTGTACTTGGAGAGAGCTTCATCCTGCAGTGAATCAATAATAGTTGAAAATGGTGATTTTGATATATAAAAAAAATCTTAAAATTTACAAATAATATTATCAAATATCTAGCTGTTAAATAAAACAAAGTTTTGATCATTTAAAATGGAAAAAAAATTAAATCATATTTTACTAGAGTTTTAATGTAGAATATCGTGTTAAACATGGAAATGTAACATTTTTTTTATTTTATATATTTGTACTATTCTTAAACATTTATTATTAAAAGATGCTTCCTTTTTTAATCATTAAGAAGATAATTTTTTTTAAAAATCAGTAAACTTTATTTAGTCATGGAAATAATCTTGAATTTAATATCTTAGCATTTTTGTATCTTTTTTGTTGAGTGTTGGTAATATGAGAAATTTAAAGTAAAACTGAATATTTGAAATTTTATATAATTCAAATCTGCTTTAGCAAGGTAAACAATATATACATACACATTAATTTTTTTTTCAGTTCTCACTATTTTTTTTTTTTTTAATCTAAGTCATTTTATGAATGTTTTATTTTCAGGTTATTGTATATTTTTAATATTTAATTTACTATTCATTAGTATTTAAGTTGTTCTTATGTCTGTATAAATAGTAATGAAGATGGTATCTAGTTATTAAAATCGCACACACTTACATGCACTGCAGTTCAAATACACTATACAACATTGATCCATATTTCAAGTTGTACATTTTTTTTTTCAAAACATTGAGTTTTTATATATACATCCAGTGTAAACTTTCTATTTTGAATATTTTCAATGATTGGAAAGAAGAGTTGCTAAAGATTTGTGTGAAAATATAAATGAAGAATAACAAACTATAACTGACATCAGTTACTTTATTGTATTACTTTTTAACTATTTATTTGGAGTCATTAAATCAATATATATATATATTGAAAATCTGATTTTCTATATTTAGAGATACATCATTATTTGTATGTAGTTCAAACTACATGACTACTGAATCTTCAAAATATATTTGCAGCATAAATGCAGGGCTCCAATAGTGTTAATAAGTTATTAACAAAGACACAATATAAGCATTCTCCAAAAGATTTGTAGTAAAATGTGTTTTTTTTCTATTACTATTAAAATTTAATGATTCTATCATTTAAATATTATAAAGTATATTAGAGCTATAGCAAATAAATAAGTAAAAACTTAAAACAATAATTGAATTTTAGTAATAAATATTAATTCAAATAAATAATTCATTTTTAATTTAAATCAGTGAAACATTAATTAGAGAATTATGAAATTAATATATGATGCAAATCTAATTTAAACTATTAAAATATTTAGATACTACAAAATAAAATAATAAATAGTTAACAGTTGTTTAAAGGAATAAATAAAAACTTAATGATAATTCAAATCAATGATTTAACTTCAAATAAAAAGAAAACTTAAATAATAATTCAAATAAATAATTCAATTTTAACATGTAAAAATTTTCTTTTTTCTTTTTTGTTTCTATTCTAAATATTTGATTTATTAAAGTATTTGTGATTACTCTTTTCTTTTTCATATATTAATTATTTAACTGCTTTTTATGTAGTAAAATATTTTTTTTTCATTGCCTATTTTTACCTTTTTGTATATATGTTTTTTTCAAAAAAGTGTGTGGGAATGAAATGAAAATGTTTTATACAATATATATTTTTTATTATATATGCATCTGGGAATAATAATAAAAAAGTGATACATATTTTTTAGATATTATGCTTATAGAAAATATGACCTCTGCATATTTATATATATTATAACCAGTTGGGTTACATGGCACACAGCAACATTGTTGTGTGTGTCTGCATAGACATATATAAAGTAATGGAAAAGTAGAAATAAACACAGACATAAATTTTTGTAGATATTTTTTACATTTCCTGGAGTAAAAATAATAAGTAAATGGTTAAATAACTTTGGGTTGTTTTCTCATCCCTGGTGTTCACCGCGGGATGGCGTTGATGCTAATCAAAAACATATACATATAACGATTCCGGGGCCGGACCTGTATGATTGATTTGATATAAAAAGATCTGATTTATTAGATTTCTAATAAAATATTCTAGTAACTAATACTATTATATGATGTTAGTCTTTAATTTTTGTAAATGTTTATTAATCTTATATTGTTTTTTAGTTTGTGTGTGTGTCTTTAAAGTTATGGTGTTTTTTTTTAATTTTTTTTTTACTTTATGTGTCTTTTTTTAAAGTTACGGTATTTTTTTCAAGAGTAAATCAATCATTTTATTAAAAAGCAATACGTAATAAGTAAATGTTTATTAATCTTATATTGTTTTTTGAGTTTGTGTGTGTGTCTTTAAAGTTACGGTGTTTTTCTAATTTTTTTTTGACTTTAGGTGTGTCTTTTTAAAGTTACGGTATTTTTTGTCAAGAGTCAATCAATCATTTTATTAAAAAGCAATACATAATTATAAATCTATATAAAGTAATGTAATTTAGACAACATTTACTATTATGATTTTGTGTGTGTTTTAATGATACACATACATCACTACAAATGTAAAATAATTCACGGTAACAACTCAACAGGAAAATAAACCCTCCCAAATATTTAATTAAAGAATTCTATGTTAAGTTCAAAGACTAACAAATAATCTTCGAACTTCGGGGAAGTATTGTTATGTAGGTGTATAATTAAAATACACACAAAATAATAATAGTAAATGTTGTAAATGGGGATTTAATATTGAATCGTATGTACGTGTGTCAATTGTCGCATATACATACGCAAGTTTTATATATACATAAAGATGAAAAAAAATACTTCGTTAATTTAAAATCATCTTAGACTTTAATAGCTGTGTTATTTTGTAAAACAGCAAAAAAACAAAACAAATCCTTTGAGATAGGAAGGTTAATTAACCAAGGAATGTTGCAGATCAACAAGATGAATAATTAATTAAAAAAGTAATCGGGCTGCAAAAAGGAGTAATCAATCAAAGTAAAAGGTAAGTCTAAATCTGCTTCTGCAAGTAAACTGGGAGGAATTGATCCGACGGATGAACGGACAAGATTTGACCAATCAAATCCAGAAATATTGAGAACTGGCGAAATGAGTGCAAGTGTAAAGCATCGGCAAACTGGGAGTTCTACCCAATGCAGATGAACTGTGAAAGGCACTGAACGTTGCTTATTTATCACGGTAGCGGAGTGTTGGCCTTCGAACGTCCAAGAGTCAGCATAATAGGGACTATAAAGTAGGTCGCATAGATCTTTATTCTTCTTATTTTGGTATACCTTCAGGTTTTGTTGATCTAAATGTATAATGATTGTTTTAATGTATTCGTGTAAATATGTATATATTAGTGTATTGTAATTAAATCTGCTTTTCTTATTCTACCAGCGTTAGTCTCAGGGATTAGGATTTTTGTATGCATATATAGGCAGGGCAAGGTTGGCTTACTGCATAGATTGTTCACCAGCGAGTATTATATAGAACTGGCGGACATAACAGATCTTTATTAGCATGAATTCGCATTTCCTCACCACAAAGACATTTTTTCTGTTTCAACAGGATATTTTTATTTTTGCAAATACTCCACTGCGCTGGCTTCAGTTGATGGCAATTGCCACTGTGGTGGCCATCTTACTTGTTCTTGAATGAATTCTCACAAGAACATTATTTGTCACATGATTGTCAAATAAATACTGGTGTGTACCCTTTCAAATAACTTTTTGAGGGTTACACATTCCTCACAGCAGCTTCACATCATTATTAATAAACTTACAACACTAAAGTAAGTTACATCACATTAAAAAAATATGTCTAATCAAATTTTAAAAAACTACGACTGGCTCAAATACACACACTCTCACACGAAACTACAGAGATAATAGATATTCGAAGATTACGAGAAAATGAATAACAAAATCAACTACGGCAGCCAATAAAGGCATTTCTCTTTGCTTTTAGCATAGAAAAGAAAGCCACAACTGGCAGCCATCATTGGGAAGTCTTTTTTGGTTTTATCATAGAAAGAAGTCTCTGTGTTGGCTTCTGTTGCCGCCCAACATAATGTGAGAACTCTTTCTGCATTTATAGCATAGAAAATTTTCTCATTTGTTGGGTGAATGCTGGTGAAACTGCATATTTCTAGGAATTTACCTAGAAATAGTGACATCTCGAGGCGAACACCAGTGATGAGAAAACAACCTAACTTTGAATTTAAAACAATTTTATTACAAATTAAAACATTTAAAAAGGTGTAATAAATTATTATTTGTAATTCTGATTTTGAATTTTAAAAAAACAAGCATGATTTATTTTTGAAAACTTTTTATTAATGCTATTATTATTTCTATTATTTATTTTTAAAAATCTGATAAGATTTCCAAATGTAGCTTTTTAATTAAAAGTGATTTTAGAGGGATTAAAATTGTTTCCAATTAAGAGAGATAAGAAAAAAAAGTTTTTAAATTAGTGTTGTCACCTCAATCCAAGTCTATAAAAGGGTTGGATTAAAAATATTATTTCACCCTGGTTTAATATTTTGAGAAGTAGCTGGCCAAATTGGACAGCTGGGAAGTCTAGATAGTAGTTTTTGAAAAGAACAGTTTGGTTTTTCAGTCTGGATAATAGTTTTTTTTGAGAAGCAGTTGGCTAAGAGTTAGCTGCAAAGTCCGATTTTAATATTTTGTTGAAGATTGTTGAAGTTTGCAGTAGTTAGTTTTAGTTAGCCAGAGAGATGGCTGGCAGATTTACACAGCTCCCATGAGATGTAGCTGAAGTCAAGGCAGGAGATTCAGCAGCAGTCTGCAGTTCAATGGTGGAGTTTGAATTCACATGGAGGAAAATGACTCACTTTGTGTTGAAATTCATAGCCTTAAAATGTTTTGGATAAGTTTGCTAAGCCCTAGATAGAAGGAAGATCATGGAATGCCAACAAATTACCTGAATTATATACATTTTCCTGATGATGACAACAAGCCTGGATTATACTTTTCTGATGGACAAAAAACAAGCTTATGAAAAAGAAATCTTGAAGAATTGGTATATGCACGCTATTTCAGCTATATGCAGAGAGAAGCACAGATAAATATATATAAACAATGGTGAGTAGCATTATGTATAACATAAAAAAAATTTAAATAAGTTTTTTTTAATAATTTATTTTAAAATGACATTCTACATGCGAGATATAATCTATAATGATTGTTTAAATTCATTTATTGAGAAAACAAAAAGCCATTTTGAAATTTATATTTTTAATTTTAAAAATGATTTTATTTATTAAAAAAAATAATTAAGAGACTTTCCAAAAGTGAAATAAACATAAATAATTGTATGTGGTTTAAAAATTAAGAATCAAGTTTAATTCCTTGGCTATCTTATTTAAAAGAAAAAGAAAAAAAAATATTTAAGGATCTTTTTTAGTTTGGAAAAAAAATACATGCTGCATTAATTTTAAAGATGACTAAATTATTCTAAAAATATAATAATTACTTAACATAGGCTGTTAAAGATTGATTTTATTTTTGATAAAAGGCAGAAATCTAAAATTTTGTATTATAATTAATTAAAACTTGATTTTATTTTTAATAAGAAAAGAACTTTTATAAACTTAGAAAAAAGAAGAAGAAAGCCAGCTGTATTAGAATTTAATAAACTGATTTTTTAAATTTTTTTTTATTGATACACACATTTATATGTGAATTTTATGTATATTCAAAATAGAATTAGTTATTATAAAAAGTAATGAATTTTTACTATTATCAAATATGATAGAAAATGAATTCATTTATATAATTAATCAAATGTTGTGCTGTACATATGTGCAGAGATTATATATATGTTTTGTAAATGAACTCATTAAGAGATATTGAAAACCACAATGTAATACATTGAATTAAAGAACACATAGGATTCAAAGATGTTCAGAAATTATTATGCCATGCCATATGTCTTTGTGTGTATATATATTAAGGAGGGTTAAATAGACAAATGTAAATTTTAATTAATTTTTTATTATTATTAACTTTCCATAGTTCAATCGTGTAGTTTTGCATGTTTGGACAATTCACTCCCTGGTGAATTTTTCCATAAGTATTACACGTTAAAATGCATGTAAAATGGTATATTTTATTATAAAAAAATTTTGCTAAAAAAAAATTGCATAGAAGTCTGGAAATTCAAAATTCCCACTCTTAACAATAAACCTAAAGCCCTGCCCTGACATGTTGACAAGGCTGCAAAACATTTGGCATTTTATGACATTATAGTTTCAATGACTCAAAAATGTGTTTATTTGTGAATTTATTACAGTTTTAGATATTTTTAAAAAATAATTTACACTATATTTATTAGATATCAAGAAATATAAATTATTAAAAAGTTATTTTGACTTGAAATACTTTATTTTCAAAAATATAATGTTATATTAGCAGCTAATGTAAAATATGGCCTGAAGCAAATTACAAGATTAGCTTTACGTAAACAATCTAATTTATATTTACGAGTAAGAAAATATCACACAATTTCGCAATAAATATTAAAAAAACAAACTTTTAAAGTATAATTTGTTAAATATAAGAGAAATAAATAATTATTTGTTTCGATGCTTAAAAATAATAAGAATTAAGAATTATTTCATTGAAAATAATCTTTCTAGAAACAATGATGTGTAAAGTCTTTGTTTTGATTGCGATCTCATTTTTTTAACATTTACAGAAACAAAATATGAACATTTAAAATTTATTTCACTAGTAAACAAAAATATCTATCAAATGCAGTCAAATTTATTTTGTGATAAGTAATAATCATTTTATTATATATTTTACATTGATGTGTGAGACAAAGAAAAGCGCAAGGAAATGCTTAAATTTTTAAGTCCATACAGCATTCAGAAAGGGTTAAATGTCAATTCAATTATGTATTTATGTAATAGTAAAACACACATCTGCATGCCTATTATGAAACATATATGTAAACCAATGTAATAACTTGAATTGTGCATATTGTTCATGTAAATCACAATGTGATAATTTGAAATTTATATAGTAATCAAAATCAGAAGGCTTCTAATTGTAGAATCATATTTGAGAGACCTTAATTTCATTTATTATTTTTATTATTGTTAAAAAATTTGAATTCAATTGTTAAAATTGTATTAAATCATTATTTCTTGGTCACCATAACAATTATAGAGCTTGTGTTCTCCTAAGCTGGATTCATGCATAACGGTCTGATATATGAATAGGCATGTATATTAATGCTTTTGGGCATACAGAGGTGATCAATCATCATCCTGGTTGGTGCAAAAGAGAATATTTTTTAAAGCCCATGGACTACATTTTATTTTATTTTAGTCTTATTAGAAGTTAAGTTTATAGTTGGCCAGTACAAATGGCTAGATCATTGATGATGATCAGCATGTTTTAATGTCCCAGCATTATTGTTTTTCTGATTTTCTGATTATTATATATTCTGATGGATGAGCACTTAGTTGGTGCATCCAAGTTATGTTTAAATAATTGCCCAAGCTGGCAAAGGCTCAACATTTAGCCTGGTCTACAGGAAACCCACTTCCAGTCCAGGTATAAGATTGACTGTTGATTCATATTTCAAAAGATGGACTTTTAATCTATTGTATTGATATATTTTGATTGATCATTCATGTTGATGAATGGTTATTTTCTCATGACTATTTACTTATTGATAATGCTGGTTAATGTGTATTTAATCATAAACTGATCTCTAACTGATCTAACTAGTTGATCTCACTCAGTGAGATCTCATGCTCTGTAATATATAAAATTTAATAAATTTTTTTGATATTAAACATTACTTTAATATCAACATTTTTTGAATATCTCAGTTTAAAATTACATTAATATTTACTTATTGTATTATGAAATATTGTTGACCCGGGGTTGATTGATGATTTTGCCATCATCTCAGAGATAACATCTTGATCCTCATAGTGTTACAATATAAGATTGAGACAAGCTTCACTTTTTTGCGTAAAACGCAATTTAAATTACTTACTAATCAAAGGTGAAGTAGAAAACTAGTATTTTATTTCAATTATATATATATATTGTAACTTTTTGCTTTGCTAATTGTTTCAAAGAAGGATTTACATTTTACATAGATGATCAAAATTTTAAATTTAGGAAGTACACCATGGTATGTAATATTAATTTTTCATATTATATGTGTTAAAAGTTTAATCTATATAATATAAGTGTAAGATTCTATCAAGTTAATCAATAGACACCTTTTATAATAATCATACATATTTTAAAAATCATATTTATTTCAATTGTAATATTATTTAATAGTTATAAGCATATTTAAATTATATTTGTCAAAATTTATAATATTCATCAAACTTTATAATAGCTATAAAAGGAATATTTAGTTAATTTTCATTACAATGGCTTTTTAAAAGTGTATGTGTGAATCTGTTTGCAGAATCTTATTAAACAAAAATAATAAATGTATTTCACTTCCTTGTTGGAAATAATATTTTATTCCAATTAAGAATATTAAATATTTAATAATATTTTAAAATAGGAATAATTTTATGTTAATAAAGTCATTAATTATATTATTTTTGATTTAAATAAACAATTATTACAAAGAATAATATTTATAGTTGTATTTAAATTTAAAAGTAATTATATTTATTGTTAAATGTTTAAATGTTTTTGATTAATATTGCCTAAAATTGTAGACAAAACTAATTTATGCAAAAAATTTATAGTTGATGATCAATAAAGTTGATTTAAATAAAAGTCTGATATCTTTTACTATCTACAGTATAAAAAGTAAGAGCAGATGAAAATTTGGAGGAATTGATTAAATTATAAGAACTAATAATCCTGTTTCTGTTAGTTCTTTAAAATTGAAAATTTTTATCCTGTTTTATTTTAAATAAATTAAAAATTACATTCAATAAGCTGATTAATTATATAACAAATGTTTTAAAAGGATGATAAAGTGATAATGGAATAAATTAAAAATTCTTCATGGGGGGAATTCGGTCTTAAATATTAAATTATAATCAGACCATGGTTACTATTGAGAATATAAAGAAACAGCAGCATTATTTTCGAGGGGTGGGGTGTGTGGAAAAATATTATCAACTAGTTCCAAGAATTTGCAAATATAATTGCTAAGAGTATGTTTTGTTATCTCGTTATTTTTAATGAGTCTAATATAGGTAATTTATTAAGGAACCTGTATTTATTTAAAATGAACAGTTACTACAGAATTGGCAAAACACTTGATAGAACTTTTCAGCTAACTAAAAGTAATTATGAATTTATTTATTTATTTTTAATAAAGAATTCTATTGGATAGAATGACTAGGATGTTGAAACAAAGTTAAAACTCCAAAGACTACATTGATCCAGCGCTCACCCCACATGTGGTGTACTCCATTTCCTGCCCCCAGGCCGGATGCCACGTCACATATTATGGGGAAACGAAAGACACAATTAACACCAGGTTGGCTCAACATCGGTACACCTTCAATAGAGCCCAAACGAACAGCAGTACATCTTCTGCATTTTTTGAACATACTAAACAATCAGGGCACAATTTCATACCCGCTAACCCCGTTATTTTATGCTCAGAACCAAACGACTACAGGAGAAAGATAAAAGAGGCATTCTACATTAACAGAGACATCCATGCAATCAACAGAAGAGACACGTGCTTCGACATCTCGAAAAAATGGGCTACTTAACAGTAACTCATTTGAATATTCTCATTTACATATATCAAGTACATTTTCACGAAGGCTATGAGTATGAGGCACGGTTCCTCGAAAACGTTCAGCCAAATTTATTACTAACTATATTTTTTTTCTCTAATAATTTACAATTAAGTATTTTCATTATTACAAATAAGGAGAAATTAAAACCACATTTATTAAAACTAAGTAAGAA
The DNA here is from genome assembly GCA_028023455.1 of Epiperipatus broadwayi. Taxonomy (NCBI): domain Eukaryota; kingdom Metazoa; phylum Onychophora; class Udeonychophora; order Euonychophora; family Peripatidae; genus Epiperipatus; species Epiperipatus broadwayi. The sequence continues at coordinate 13,643,910 of JAQFVV010006207.1, forward strand.
TAAATAATATGTACTTTTAGCAGTAATGAAGAAATTTGCCTAAAATGATAAATGTTTTTGTACAATACTAAAATGAATAGTGATAAAGTAACTCTTACTTATATTAAAGAATGCGTATCTTTAATGATGAGCTTCAAGATTATGATAATTTAAAAGAAGGAAATATTTATTTCCATAAAGAATATCAAGGAGAAATATGAATTGTGATATTTTAATAAACCAGAACCAATAGATACAAATATAACTAATATATAAAATAGATAAGAAAAGATGAACAGATCAAAGTTAAAAGTTATTACTGATAACAGCAAAATCAGTTATATAATATGCATCTAAAGGATAATGGATATTATAATCTAATATTTGATATTTGAAGGATTATTTTAAAAATTAATAAAATGTAAAAGATTTTAAGTGCACTAAAGTGAAGTGAAGTTAAGGATCCTATAATAATAGACAGTGAAGAGCGCTCAGAAATTTAAGAAATCTTATTATGGATATTTTTTCATTTTAAAATGTTGTATTTAAAACAGTGTGTTGTTTAAGCAGGAGGAGAGAGAAAATGATGATAAGAGAAGTTTAAACTGCTGACCATTGTCATGGTAACAAATGTGAAGTGTTTTGGGAAGTTAGTTTAAAAAAAAAAAGAAGAAAGATTGAAAAAAAATTCAATCTAAATTTTTAAAAAAAATCAATGATATGTATTCTTAAGATGTCTTTTAAGATAAGAAAGAAACAATGTTCATGTTTTTAAAATTAATAATTTTAATTTAACATTAGATTTTAGAATTTAAAATTAAAAGTATATTATGCTTATTTATAAAATTGTTTCATAGATGTACCAAAGAGTTGAAAAATGATACTAAGTAAGTTTAATATAATTTTATGTTTTTTAATATGCATTAAGTATAAAGGTTTATTTATTTAGAAGTGTTCCCTATCGAATTATTAATTGATTGGACTAGAATATATTTTGTGGTACAAAATGAATAATAATGAGTCAAGCAAAAAGTATATTGATAAGAGAAATATTAATGTATAAGAAGTGCATAATATTCTAAGTGAAATATGATATAGAATGTATGCAATATTTAATAATGTTAAATCTTGATCTCAAATATTATTATTAAGGGTATATTATGACATTTGTCATAAGGGTTGAGTGTTATTTCTTTTAGCAAATGATCTATTATAATTGTAGATTTATAAAAGTTAGATTGGAAAGATAATCTATGCTGATGCTAAAGGTTTACAAGTAAAGAAGAGATAAGTTTAAAATACCAGGATAGTGTAGTATTGTCCTGATGAACTAATGTGATATGTAATGGGTTTAATTCAAATGATACCCATGTTATTTTGGTAAAATAAGTGAGAATTTATTAAGATATAACGACCCTATACCATTAGTGCTTCAGAGGAAAGCCAGAATTTTAGGGATAGGATCATTGAAATAATAATGACTAGCTGAAGAGTATAATTGTGAAGGAAGACTTGTTATTTATCTTTATTCTAGTAATGTAAGGTTGTTTATTTAATTAGTTTCTTATCCTAAATAATATCTTTGATATTGGATTATTGTTAAACATCATATGTAAGCAATTTGTCTAGGAGTTTATAGTTTTACTTCCTATTGTTAGTAATGATAGTTCAAAGGAAAGGAAAGGGCCATATGCAAAACAAATACAATTAGATTTTATAAAAGCGAATAAGTCATTGTCAAAATTATAGTATAAGGTCAGTGATAATGAAGATTATGAAAGAATTATATGTTATAAGTGTGAGAAATGAATATATATTATTTATATTTAAAAGGTAAATATTCTTGATCTGATTATTTATTCAAAGTATCTTGTGTACATAATAGAAATAATATAAAAGTATGAAAAGTCATATATTAAATAATAATCTGTTGATATAATGATTGTAAAATTGTAATACATGGAGTTTGAATAAATGTCAGAAAGATAAGTGTAAAGTAACTGACAAATCATATTTGATGTAATAATAAAATTGCTCAATTTTATGAAAATGTGAATTGGAATTAAAATTGTAATATGAATAGTAATATTAATAATATTGAATAATTTCCGTTTAATTCCTTAAATGATATTAATCTAATGGTGATCCATGATAAAATGATTATATTTATTTATTTTTTGTTATTCTAATGTATAAATGTGAATAATGTAAGTTGTTAAAAATAGTTTATTTCATAATGTATAATCAAAATTATTGTTAGAACTACTTTATTGTTGTAAATAAATATATATTTTTAATTTAAACTAAGTAATTAGTGTTGTTTTCTTTATGGAATCATAAATATATCACAATGTCATATTTAAGCATATGGCACAACAACATTCTCATATAAAATTTATTTATTGAGTGTTTTATTAAGAGTGAAAATAAATAATTCTAAACTTAATAAATCAAGGATCTGTTACTTGTAATTTGTAATTAATTAAAAGTAATATTAATTTTACTTATTAATTTAGTTAATGTTTAAATATCTAAATAAATATTTGAATTTTAATCTAAAGAATCAATGTGTATTTAGAGCGTTGTGGAAATTAATCTTGTTTAACAGTCACATAAGTATTTTAAAGTTCATTTAAAATTTAATAAAGATAAAAGATTATTAAAGTGTTAATAAAGTTTATATGAGTGATTCAATTGTAACTACATATTATTTAAGCTATATAAAATTAATAAGGTAATTCCTGATGTTTGTTTGGTAAGAGAAACAGAATGGGCTAAGTCTAAAGATAATGTGTTTTAAAATTGATTTATATAATATTATATTGAGTAGTGATAAAAGTTTTGATTACTAATTAATGATTATTCTGATCAATGGTTATTATTTTTGATAGTAGAGGCACAAGTATTTTGAAAAGGGTTTCATGAATTATTATTTTAAGGTAATTTAATAATTTATTTATCAGTATGGATATAGTATTAAAGTTTTAGTAATTATTAAATAATTGTTGTGATTAGTATTTGTTAGTAAGAGTATGATTATTATTTAGATAATTGGAGTTCAATAAAATCCCACTTACTATTCAATTGTCTAATTGTTAACCATTATTATTATACTTATTAAAAGAATAATTATCTCTGAGATGTCAGTAGAATATAATAGCTCAATAATCATTAGATTAAATTAACTTATGTCTTCAAGAATTATTATAATTATAGTTTATTATAAGTACAACAGAATAAATAATGTTTTAAATAGTCTTGATAATTATTTACCATGAAATTATTATATCAGTCATTGTGTATTATAGATATTTTCCTAAGGATTGTAGCATAATAATAGCTGGAGAATTTCCATAATAGCAATACCATTGTAAAATATATTTCATATGCTTTGCAATGTTAAAGCCTATGTGTTTGTGATTGTTCTTATTGTCTATCTTAGATTTAGAAGTGTTAAAGTCTTGGTCAGGGTATTGTTATTATTATAGATTAAAGAGTTTCATCAGTGGTTTTACTTTTTGGGAAGTTTACTATATATATATTGGACCAGATACTCTATCCGCTTCAAAAGTTCTATCACATAGTTTAAAATGGCTTTCGTATTTTTTTAATATTCTTTATATTATTCTGTGCTGGTAGTCTAATCCGCAGAATAATCGTTTGCCATTTTATTATATTCTTTATATTCATTTCTGCACTGGTGGTTAATCCTTGGAACATTCTGTGATTATGCTTGTTGCTCTGTTGATGGTTAGAAAACCCATGAGGCACTTAATGCTTTGTTTTTCCTTTGCATGGATGAATACATCTGTTGGGATATCATTGCTCTTTGTTGTATAAATTTATGTTTGAGAAGACTCTCCATACATTATGGTGTTTACATTGTTTCCCTCATTTTAAGTTGGTCTTGTGTATTCAATTAACAGCTATAAAGGGAGCATTCAAATGAATTATTTTCATAATTTATTATAAGTCACTTATATGATATTCCCAGCCGAGTTGAGGTTCAAATTCCCTCTTTGATTTACTATCTCATTATGGCCAGCTTTCACAGGTTTATCAATACTTAATTGTTGTTATTATTATAAATCTGGGGTATAGGTGCATTGGTGCTGGTTTGGACATATTGGAGGTGTTACTGACTAGGTATTTGAATCTATCATTTTCCCTATAAGAGCTGAAATCAAATCCATTTATGAGAAAATCTTATGTTGTGTATATTTTGGAATTCATGTACATTTATCCATGTATAGAAACAAGTATATGTGATGATATTTTATTTTATTTATTTATCTAATTTTTGTGAACATTGTATTAATTAATTATTTATTTAGTATTGATGGAGTTATAAATAAATGTTAATTTTGTAATTTAACCTGACTATATTGTTGCTATTTGTCATACAAAAAACCAGAAAAACCAACATATTAAATAGACCATGTATTAGAGCACATGTTTTCCCTGATGATGACAATGTTTACTGAAATTATAAGAGAATATCTTAATGCTGTTGTTCTTGGGTAATTAGTGATGTACAGGGTATAATAAAATCCCATTTATCTCCTACATCACCCCTGCTTTGCTTTGTTAATTCTACGATATAATCTAGAATTTGTTACTCTATTTGTGACATTAGGACCCAAATTAATAAAATGTTTGCTAGCCAATATTTCTAATATTATAATTTACCTATTACAATAAGAGTCTCATTGTTATTGATTTGATTAGAAATTTAAATTAACGATGAAAGAACTTAAAGTTTATGTGTTTACCTTTTATTCCAAAGCAAATACTCTACATGACATTTCTGTACTAAAATCCTGAGTATATCTGAACTACAGCCAATCATGTTATGAGGCTGACTATAACTTTTAGTCTTGTTAAATGGCCTATATTCACCCTGTAATAGTTAGTATTGATATAATGGATCATACATTTAATCCTGGAAGAGTAATTTTTAATAGTTTTATAGATCATACTATCTTGTTCATGGTTGTCCATAAGATCTCACGAAAATAAAATTTGTAAATTAGGGTTTTGAAGTGTAGTTTTTAAGATACAGTCATTAGTAAGAATGATAATTAATTATATAAGTAATTTAATGTATCTTCATATACTGCTGTGATGGGTCTTTACAATGCTCTCTGGCCACGACCGGATTATATAGTAACAGTTTTTAATTTATATCATTTTGCCTGTTACGATCCAGGTGGACTTTTTTGTTACAGGTTTCTGGTGCCTTCGATTGTTGGGCTGCGATTTGCTGATGAATTATGGGTGTAGAATAAACTATTTCAGTCCATCAATGGACTACAGTTTCAGTTTCCAACATGCCTCAGTACGACATGTTGCTTCAACTTTGGTACTGACAAGATAGTCAGAACTCAAGTCTTTGGAATTTTTTCTCAGGTTTTCAAAATTGCATACTAAAATTTTATCGACCGTATGAATAATTGTCAAGTGACAGTGGCTCTATAACAGTGATGAAATATTAAATGTTTTTTTTCAATGTTATATTTCACTGCAAAATACTTATATGGATTTCTGGTGACAACAGCAATTGTATTCCAGAATATGCCAACAGAGTTTATGATTGAATTGTGAGAGGCTAATATTATGATGGGTTTATAAGTTGTCGTGACTACTGGTGATGATTATAGTTAGGGTCTAGATAATTTTAATGTAGATGTGATATATACCATCTGAAATAGATTGTTGGTGGTGATTTTAGGGTTGGTTGGCTTGAACAGGTTTTAATTCATAATTGTTGTTAAAGTATAGTTATCATTCAAAGTGAGAGTTATGTTAAAGGATATTGAAGTATATTTGCTATTATTAATAAAATAGCCAAAATGAGTGATTTTGAAGAGATTAAAGATCTGGAAGGGACTCAAAGGGTTGCCAATCTTGATCAACAGCAGATTATGCTGATGTTCGAATGTATGGAGAGTGGATTTAGTAAGATGTCCGAGAAATTTGAGGAGCAGTCTCAGAAAGAGATGTCCGGAAAATTTGAGGAGCAGTCTCAAAAAGAGATGAATAAGAAGTTAGAGGAGCAATCTGAAAAGTTAGATAATTTTGAAAATAAAGTTACAGGTTTAGATATTAAGATAGCTGAAGTTCAGGAGTTTGGAAAGAGAAAATAGAATCTCTAAAGTGAAAACAGTAGAAGAATTTAACCAGAAATTTCAGTTATTGGAAAACAGTTGTAAAGCAACCGAAGGCGAATCAAATATTAAGCTAGAGGAAATTAAGACTAGTTTCCTGGATTATAAAAAACATTCAGAAGTTCAGCTAGAAGAAATTGGAAATAATTTTATAATCTATGAGGAGAAGGTAGATGGCAGGCTGAAGATGCTTGAATTAGGAATAGTAAACTCTAAGAGTCATTTGACACAAATAATAGGACAAATTAGTGAGATGAGCTGTAAGGTTCAAGAAATGGAGTCCCAGTCAGATCAGTTCATTAGTAAAATTTAATGCTGAGATAGAAGTTAAGCTTCTAGGCATTAAAAATCACTTAACTTTTGAAAAAGGCATCTTTAAATCCATGAACTAATCCATTACAGAGAGTAAAGCAGAATTGGGGGGGGGGAGAAAAAATTACTGAATGAGACTATATACAAGACCAAAGTGGAGGTAAAGGAATTGAGAAGGGTTAGTGCAAAATTTAGTGGTGATTTAAAGAGAATATAGAGAGACCTGAAAGAAGTAATGAATAAGTGCCAAGAATGACCAGATGAATTAAGGTAGTTTAAGGAAGGGCAGAAAAAGATCATGGAGAATGTAGTGGAGCAAATGCAGTTAGAGGCTAGGATGGAAAATATTCAACTAAAAATGCTGGAGATTCAGGTTTAAGAGATAAATTGTAATTACATTGGCCAAGGCACCAAATGTTAAGTGGATAGGATAGAGACCTCTGGTAAAGCAGTAGTTGGTTCACATGGTAATTTTACCGAACCCAGATGTTTCTAGTCATTAGGAAATGATCCTATAACCCATAATATGAATAGTGCAGATTCTATCCTGGTTGGATCTACACCCAGTTTAGGCCATATGTTCCCAGTCATTAGGAAATGATCCTATAACCTATGTCATGAATAGTGCAGATGCTATCCCAGGTGCATCTACACCTTTTAAGTTTTTGAAAATTAAGCCATTTAAGAAGGAATATTTAGAAAACCCTCTGTAATTTCTCCAAAATGTGTTGTTCTCCTAGTGCTCATTTTCGGAGGAAGAAAAGCTTTGCTATTTTTAGAAACCACCTTTATGCTGCTGCAAAAGATTGATGGCTGTCTCTGTTTGATTGTTCTCAAACATGTGGAGACTTTAAACACTGGATATTATGTAGATTCTGGGATGAAGATTACCAAGATAATATATGCTTTCAAATCACCTGGAAAAAGTGTAATGCCAATAAAGGTAGCTATGCACAATTTTTCCATGGACAGGCAGTCAAGCTTAAAACTTTGACTGCCTTTCCATTGTCTGAGCACCATCTAGTCAGGATTTTGAGGTATAATTTATTTCTACAGATTGTGCAGGTCTTAATCACTGCTGACAAATACACAATGATGAAGTATCTGAGATCCTAGGCTCTCTAGAGAAAATTAAATATGATATGGAAACTAGATACAAAGGTGGAAAAAATGCTAGAGGTTCTCATGATTATTCAGTTGCATATGTTAATGTTACACCTATGAGAGACACATGGTAGGGAATATCAGAATAGGAGTCATAGTCATAAACACCCAACTCCTTACCCTAAGATTGATAATCACCCTGGTCTAGTTAATAATGAGAAACAAGATGATCAACCTTCCATTAGTGGGATTCAACTCTCCTCCACAATGAGTGCTAAGACAAATTAATGTCACTATAGGTCATTTTAATGTCATACTATATTCAGGTAAATGGGTATGCAAACAGAATAGAGAAAAGTTATTGGTAGATTATGGATATGATCATGGAGGACAGATGTAAGTTTTCGTAAAACTTGATGAAATAATTTCAGAAGAGAGAGAAATTTTTTCCATAGGGAGGTGTCAACTGTAACCTTTTATTTTGGTACAAAATATAAAATTTGGTGGAACTAATTTAAAATTTCTGTCTTCTTTTAGATGACTTGATTAACTCAATGATGAGATTATGTAATTTAATTTTTTTTTGCTTTGCTTATTGTATATATGTATATTTTTCATATATTAGTTTTGCTTTTTTCCCAATTGCTGACTTAGATAGGCTGTGTTAAACCTGAAAAAAAAAACAATAGCATATTTTGTCAAATTTAGTAAGATAAATAATAATAATCATGATTTTTTTTTCTCTTTAACTAATAATACTAAAGAATAGCTTTAGTTTAATTAAAATGGTTTATTTAATTTATTTTAAACGGGCTGATAAAATATGATAAATGCATTTTTTTTCTTGTCTTTCATTTTAACAGATATATGTAAATGAGGAGAAATATAATTGGATAAAAAGAAAAAGAGAACATTCATATTTATTTATTTATTAAAAGCTGGGATAGAAACAGCAAGTATGTAAGGAGCAGAAATTTTTTTTTTTTTGCTATTAAATATATAACGAATATAATACGAAAAGTACTCCTTAAAAAAAAATTTAAGGACAAAAGAAAGAAGTTAAATTAAAACTTTTCTTATATAATTCAAATTTGTGATCTTATGTGCTAATAACAATATGTTTAGCTAAATTTAAACAAATCCATTGGAGTCTTCTAGCAGAAAATCTAACTGCTGATTGTCTTTCACAATGTCTATAATTGAAATGTACTGGAATTATCAATCGTGAAAATGGAAATAACAATTTTAAAAGTCAGTCTACCTGGAAATATTCTTTGTTGTTTACAGACTATATTAACCTTGGATATGTTATTTTGCTTTCATGACTTTAAAGAATTAGCTATATCCCATTCTGAACTTATAGTAAAGATAAATTCCCGCTATGTGAGTTATCTTATTATTAAAATAATAATAATAAGTGTTGAAAGATGATAACAGCTAACCAGAAAATTATTTTATAATTGTCATAGCAATTGTGGTATATTTGTTTGTTTGGATAATTATTCTTAGTTTTTGACACTGACTAAATAAGTGAAAGGTAATGAAAATATTTTAACTTTGGAGTAACACCTAAAATATAATTAATAAAGTTTATTAACTTTTGAGGAATACTCTAATTAAAATTTTACATGCCCTATCTTTTAAAAATACCTCAAATATTTAGAGAAACCTACACACGAATCAATTATGGAATATTCATTTTAAGTGGAAACGAAGAGGAATACAATCAAACTCTTAAATTCTTTATGTTGTAGTTGAAAATCATTTAATTTATACATGTTGTACATTAAGTATTAAGAAAATGTGCTATATTGATTTTATTGGTGAATAGTCAATATATTTAAATATTATGTATTTTAATTTAGCGTAGTTATAAAATACAAGTATGTATTTTATTTTGATTTCTATTTTTATATTATCTTATATATATATGTAAAGTTCACAGTATATATTCTATTGTATTTAAAATAATTATTTATCAGTCTAAATTCATGGGATTAAACATATGATACAGGGATTGAAAAGAGTCAATTATTAGGGAACAGTGCTTGTGTAACGATTTAATGATTATTTAATGAATCTATAACGTGCATCAACACCACATGGCTTAATCCTATATGTCATTCCAGGGTTCTGTATCTATACTCATATTATATTTATTATGTATTATTATTTCACTCATGTTTTAGGCAGAGTTGGTCATTATCTCAGTTGTTTTCTATACTAAAGTCTTTATTTCATTTTATGTCTTAATTCATGTAAGTAAGACTGTACGTGCCTTCTAATTTAGCAGATTAATTGATGAGGGTAATTTTATGTCTTTTTTATTTGGAAAATAAATGTTAACACTATTTTATAAGGTTATATGGTATTATTCTATGGTGGTAGTTTCATCTGCAGAATTATCATTACCATTTTTTTATATTCTTTATATTATTGTGTGCTAGTGGTCTAATCCGCAGAATAATCGTTTGCCATTTTATTCATTTCTGCCCCGGTGGTTAATTCTTGGAACATTTTGTGATTATGCTTGTTGTTCTGTTGATGGTTAGAAAACCCATGGGGCATTTAATGCTTTGTTATTCCTTTGCATGGATGAATACATCCATAGGGATATCATTGCTCTTTGTTGTATAGATATATGTTTGAGCAGAATCTCCATACATTATGGTGTTTACATCGTTTCCCTCATCTTTAAGTTGATCTCACGTGTTCAATTATCAGCTATAAAGGGGACATTTGAATGAATTTTCATAATTTATTATAGGTCAGTTATATGATACTCCCTGCCAAGTTGAGATTCAAATTCCCTCTTTGATTCATTATCTCATTATGGCCAACTTTTGCTGGTTTATCAATACCAATTGTTGTTGTTATTATTATAAATCTGGGGTATAGGTGCATTGGTTCTGGTTTTGACATGTTGGAGGTGTTACTGACTAGGTGTTTGAATTCATCCTCTTCCCTATAAGGGCTGAAATCAAATCCATTTATGAGAAAATCTTATATTGTGTATATTTTGGAATTCATGTAGATTATCTATGTATAGAAACAAGTATATGTGTTGGTCTTTTACTTTATATATTTATTTATTTAATTCATGTCCATTATCCAGGTATAGAAACAAGTATATGTGATGGTCTTTTATTTTATTTATTTATTTATCTAATTTTTGTGAACATTGTATTAATTAATTATTTATTTAGTATTGATGGAGTTATAAATAAATGTTAATTTTGTAATTTAACCTGACTATATCATTGCTATTTGTATTTGTCCCTGATGACGCATACAAGGTTGACTGAAATTATAAAATATCTTAATGATTTTGTTCTTGGGTAATTATGATGTACAGGGTATAATAAAATCTCATTTACCTCCTACATCACCTCCTCTTTGCTTTGTTAATTCTAGGATATAATCCAGAATTTGTTGCTCTGTTTGCGACATTAGGACTTAAATTAATAAATAAGTTTGCTAGCCAATATTATAATAGAACCTATTTTCTAATATTATAATTTAGATTTACCTATTACAGTAAGAGACTCATTGCTATTGATTTGATTAGAAATTTAAATTAACAATGAAAGAACTTAAAGTTTATGTGTTTACCTTTTATGTGTTTAACTTTTATTGCAAAGCAAATACTCTACATGGCATTTCCATAATAAAATCCTGAGTATATCTGAGCTACAGTTAATCATGTTATGAGGCTGACTACAACTTATACTGTCTTATTAAGTGGCTTATATTCACCATGTGATAAATAATATTGATGTAATGGATCATGCATTTAATCCTGGAAGAGTAATCTTTAGTAGTTTTATAGATCATACTATCTTGTTCTTTGTCAGCCATAAGGTCTCACATAAATAAAATTTGTAAATCAGAGTTTTGAAGTGTAGTTATTAAGATACAGTTATTAGTAAGAATGATAATTATATAGTCACACAACTTATTTTAAGTAATTTAATGTATCTTCATGTACTGCTGCAATGGATCCTTGCAGTGCACCCTGGCCACGACCGGATTATACTATAACAGTTTTGTGTTATATCATTAATTCTTCCTGTTACAATCCAGGTGGACTTTTCGATTACAATATACATATATATTTAAATGGATATTCAAAGTCATGATGCTAGGTATTATTTTTTTTAGATAAAAAGATTATGCTATAGGTAAAAAAGAAAGTAGAAATAAAGTGAGAATTTTAATGATTTAAAGATATATAAATTTTGTTTATATTAAATCAGCATGAAATAATGACTGAAAAGATAGGTTTATTATTTTTCAAGCTATATTCTGTAGTATATTCTCCTCTTCTTTTTTTCTCTTTCATATATACATATATATTAATTCATTGGTTTTTAAATATGTGTATATAATGATCCCCTCTTCATTATTGGATACAAACATTAGAATAGAAATAAAGAAATAAATGTACACAGTATATTTTAATAATGAAATATAGTGTCTATATATTATACAGTTTATAAAACATCGCGCTATATAAAATAATTGATTTATTTATATATATTATACTGTAAAAATCAGAGTTGCTTAACGTTTTTGAGGGCTTTGTATATGAAATAATCAGAATAAATTATATTAAGTTGATAAGCAATGTTAAGTTGAAAAGTGTGATATTGACTTACTTTGTCATACTACCCTATTGCTGTTAATATAGTTTGTCATCAGAAAAAATCATGGCCATTTTAGGAATAGGATTGTCATGGTTTTAATTTTTTTTTGGTTGGTTTATAACAAAATTTTATATCCAGAATCTTTGAATTTCATTGGTTTAGAATGCAAAATAGAAATTGCTGCATTTCCCTTTTATTTATTGGGATCATAAGTTCAGAGAGATTAAATAGGATCATTATGTGTAATGTAGTTTATTACTACTCCATTACTTCTAGATTACTTAGTGTTTAGTATGGTAATGGTAGTAGAGGTTGGAGATTAAGATCTATGGATCATGTTTTCTGCTTTGTCACTTTCAGTGCTCAAACTTCTTATAAACTTCAGAGACATAAATATTTCAATTGTTTTATTGCTAGATTAACCACATGTTGGATTTAAAACTTATAATAGAGCTCAACATGTTGATGATCAATGTGGTATGTACGAACTAAAAAATCCCTGGCAGTCGGTGCTATTTCTTTTAAAAGTTAACTGTATTGGGTGACACCCAGAGCAATAAACCATTTAATAAGTTTGCTATTATTGTTGATAATCAAGTAGTCAGTAAATATCATTTAAATGTCATTATCAAAAAAGTTCTCCACTATATATTAATATTATTAATCAGTTGACTGTATTTTCGATGAACAATTTTATACATTTTTGAATCATAAATGCTTTGGTATTAAATCTTGCTTTATTCAAATAATTGCATGGTAATTCCAAGAGATCTTTTTAATTTAATCTACAGTATTTTTCTTCTTTTTTTTTTTCAAAGCAGATTATTTCCAATGTTTTTTAAAGAATCATTTTAACAAATAGCCCAGAATTAGAAGACATTAAAACATATTTTAAAAAATAAATCAAAACTGAAAGATTTTCGATAACTTATTAAATATATATTTAGAGAAATATATAGATATATATTTTCCTTAATTGAGGGAATATAGCTATATATTTTTCTCTTTAAACTGAAATTCACGTCAGGAAATAAAATCATGGAATGTATCTATTTCATTAATAGAGATAAATGTAGATTTGAAGTAAGTTTTTTTTATTTTATAAAAACACAAACAATACAATAACTCATGAATATTTTTTTACAATTTCCTTTAATAAATTTGATTGTCAACAATATATTGTGGCTAGTTTAAAATAACAATCTTCAGTTCTTAAGTGCATTTAACCAAATCTTTTGAAAAATGAATAGTCAAATAGTTTTAAAATAGCCATAATGAACAGTTTACAGTAAAATGAACTACAGTAGTTTAACAATTTTATGTATATTTATTTTTTTTATACAAAAATAGTGAATTATTTAAAAATTACACATTTCGTATGTGTTGTGAATTTTATTGAAATAATTTTATCATAAGAATATTTAAATAATCATATAGCTAAATGAAAGACATCACATATTTTTCATTCCAAATTTTTAGCAATAATTCATGAGGAGAATTTGGAAAAACACTATCAGAAATATTCATAAAATTATTTGCCCCTAAATTTGTCTTTTGTTCTGAACCACATTCAAATTATGGTAATTTTTGCAAATCATATGTAAATGTTTATGTCTTGAGATTTGAATTTGGCCAAAGAATTTTTTTTTCAAATGTCTTAGGATATTTATCTCTGGTAATTGACCTATAGTCAAATCATCTTATATTGGATGATTGGCTGAAGAATAACACAAGAGTAAGAGAAAAAAAAAAAATGCTTATTATGAAATTTTGTTCTGAGTGAGAGAAATTAACAAAAAAGAAAGAAAGAAGAATTTTCTTTTTACAGCACACACTGTTTTGTAGTAACTATGTGTTTTTCCTTCCATCTCTAATGTGCTTATATGTGTCAGTAATCTATACAGTGCAGCATGCCGACAGTTTGCAAAGAAAGCAACAGGGACATTATTTGTGCATAAGTGTACCAACATAGTATAGAAACAGAAACTTAGATGTGGATGCATTTTAAAGTGATTATTATACTTATACATATAAATCAGTTTTTAAGTTATTTTTTTTTTTACAAAGAGATTTTTCAGAAATCTTTTTTTTTTTAGAAATTTTATTTGTTGTTCTGTTTAACCTGGCTAATATAAATAAAAAACAAAAATTATTCAATCAAGTAGCAGATAATGGCATGGCTAATAAAGGCAATAAAAACAGTTTGTTCTTGGGCAGTAGTCTGCAGAATCTCATCAGTAAAACAACATTGTATGGACTATTAAAAATAGAAATGCTCAATTATTATCCCTAATTAAATATATCAGCAATCAGTCAAATATAACTACTGCTTATTTGTATTGCCTTAAACGTAATCCCTAAACACAGAGGAATCTTTTCATAATAATGAATATCTAAAAAAAGAGTGGTTAAAGTACGCACTGTTTTTTTTTTTGAAGATTTTGAAAGCATAAAAAATTATTTAACGAACAAAAGGTATACTTTTGGCTAGAAATATGATAAAAGATAGAGTCTTAAGAAATAGTAGAAAATATAATCCATCTGCAAAGCTAGATATAAAATCTTGCAGTTTCATTTCTCTTTGTCTTAAAAAGACTACTGACATAGCTGAATTAGTTCATTAAGCTATTTTTATTGTGTTAGGAACAAAATCCCGGAAGCAGATTCTCATCATTAACAGCAGTAACAAAAGCAATAGATTTTTGCAACACAATTGTAGCATTTGCTGAAAAAGGAATAAACCTTTCTACAATTATATTAATATTTGATAGTGCTCTCATTATGATTGGACAGAAATTCTATTATATTGGACATGAAGTTCTGAGTTTTGGCTGCGTTATACTTCAGCAGATTTTATATGCCAAGGCTAGTTTCAAGTTATTGGAAGATATTTATGAACTTTGTAACAAATTTAATCAATTTTACATCTGGACACACTGTAAATAAACAAAAATTTTTGGAACTGTTAAATGAGATAAACTCATAATGTTCTATGGTTAAGTAATGGAAAGTTAATGTGTTGATTGTTTAGAGGGTATTACACTTTTTTTTTTTTTTA
Source organism: Epiperipatus broadwayi (assembly GCA_028023455.1). Taxonomy (NCBI): domain Eukaryota; kingdom Metazoa; phylum Onychophora; class Udeonychophora; order Euonychophora; family Peripatidae; genus Epiperipatus; species Epiperipatus broadwayi. The sequence continues at coordinate 13,659,176 of JAQFVV010006207.1, forward strand.
CATAATGAGAATATCATTGAACAATATAGTAAATTAATGGATGTCATATAGCTTTCAAAATTAAATGTTTTTTTTTTTTTTACTGATTTGTGCTTCCACTTAAATGAATTAAATATTAAAGTGAGAAGCATTACTAAAACAATTATTGTCATGTTTGATTTAATCAGAGCATTCAAAGCTAAATTAGAAATTTTTAATCATGATGTTATTTCATATACCCATAAATATTTTCAAAGTACAGATTTTTTTTTTTTGCGGCTGTAGAATCTCATGAGAAACCAATGTGATAAATTGGTGGAAGGTTCTCTATTGAAATTCAGTTGATGGTCAATGAATTTTCTTCAAGGTTTGGCAATTTGAAGAAACATCAAAATTTATATCCAGACATATTATCAGCAGTAAACTCAGTTTGAAAATTTTTGATTGATTGAATTTGGCTGACATAGAATCACAATTAATTGATTTTCAATCCAGTTTTATATGGAAACAATAGTGTGTTGATTTGAACTGAAGATGACCTGAAAATGATCTATTATTGGGTATTATTATTATTATTATTATTATTATTATTATAATAATAATAATAATAATAATAATAATAATAATTAATAATAATAATAATAATAATAATAATAATAATAATAATAATAATAATAATAATAATAATAATAATAATAATAATAATAATAATAATAATAATAATAATAATAATAATAATAATAATAATAATAATAATAATAATAATAATAATAATAATAATAATAATAATAATAATAATAATAATAATAATAATAATAATAATAATAATAATAATAATAATAATAATAATAATAATAATAATAATAATAATAATAATAATAATAATAATAATAATAATAATAATAATAATAATAATAATAATAATAATAATAATAATAATAATAATAATAATAATAATAATAATAATAATAATAATAATAATAATAATAATAATAATAATAATAATAATAATAATAATAATAATAATAATAATAATAATAATAATAATAATAATAATAATAATAATAATAATAATAATAATAATAATAATAATAATAATAATAATAATAATAATAATAATAATAATAATAATAATAATAATAATAATAATAATAATAATAATAATAATAATAATAATAATAATAATAATAATAATAATAATAATAATAATAATAATAATAATAATAATAATAATAATAATAATAATAATAATAATAATAATAATAATAATAATAATAATAATAATAAAAAAACAAATGTTGAAGAAATATTAAAAACTCTGGGACCTTCAATTGTTTGAAAACATTAGCGACAGTTATATTTTCAGTTTTTTTCTTATATTTATGGATGTGAATCATTATTTTCAGAAATTAATTGTATAAAAGGCAGACTCAGAATGATAGATGAATCTAATTCAGCATATGCATTATTAAAAGTGATAAGGCATCTAATGTAGAGCAGTTAAAATCTTTAGTCAAGTGTTATTGGCCCAGTGGTCAGCACAGCCGCCTTACAAGCAGTTGTCCCGGGTTGCTTATGCTTTGATGTATGTAAAAAAGGAAAAAAAGCTTATGATAATTCATTCTAATACAATTGTAAGCTAATTTTTAAAATGATTTCAATAAAATTCTGTAAAAATTACTTAAAATAAATATATTTGAAAATTTTTGGCACAAGGTTTGCCACCATTACTCTAGTCAAATAGTTGGTATATAAAATCATTAAAATGTATAGACACCATAAAATAGATAGTGAGTGTTATTTAATTTATTATAATCTCTAGCTTAGCTTTTTGTATTTTATTAATTTATATAAACATTTGCGGTTGTATAAATGTCTGTGTTGAAAACAATGTGTACAGACAGAATCTCAAAATTTTTATTCATTATTTTACACAATGTGTCTGGAAATTTTTAATAAAATAACATTAAAAAAAAAAAAATTATAAATCAAATTTTTCAAAAACAATAAATGGCTAATTTAATTAAAACAACTGATTTAAAAGTTTGAAAATTTATTTAAATATTTCTGTTACCATATAATAGTAATACTAAAATAATGGTGCTATATATATATATAAATTTATCAATCCATATATTATGCGCAACATACAGACTGATATTATTGATAGTAATAATTATAAATAGGTACATTTTTAAAAATATTTGAGCTATAGGTTTGGAATGCCACAGTAAATTACATTTAATATTTGTTTGCATTTCCAATAACATATGGAATGCTTTAAAAAAAACAAACAAAAAAACATTATAATGAGGGAGAGGACAAGAAGTGTTATATTGAATTAATCTTAATCTGACAAAATCATAAATCCAGTAAATGTTTAGCTTCATCAGATAATGTAATGTAGTTGTTTCTTACACATATTCTATTATTTTTAAACATCTATTTATCAAACATCTTTTCCCAATATATATTTTAATAAAGTACAAGGTAATGAATCACCTAACATTAGTTTTCTTGGAAATAGTCAAATACCTTAACATTATATGTTTATGCTTATGTGAGAGGAGGGTGGGGGGAGATGAAGGGGGATAGAGAGGTTTTAATTTTTATTTTTAACTATCAAATTTCTTTAGCTATGTAATTCTATAAGTAATGTTAATATGCTTTCCAAGAAAAGATTAAATTTTGTTTGACAATTTAACAACTAATTTGCTGAACAGTGCTTGTAATCTGGGGGGAGGGGGTCATAATCATAGCGTCAAACTTATTGGTCAAACTAGTGTTATTTGGAGAAAATATGACATTAATATTTGCTGGTTAATATATAAATTCACAATTTACATATTCCAATTCCGGGATAAGGCTATATGTCTTTTTTGTTTATCGTGTGGATGTTATTAGCAACCAACCATGCCTCTTTAAATTTTCTTTTTCTGTTGTTGCATTCAATACATACCATTTTGGTATTCCATGGATCGCAATCATGGCCTCAAAGCTTAAAATAAAACTTCTAATCACAAAAGTTGAAGTTATAAATGCTACAACAGTTGATTAAGGGGATATAAAATTAATTGATGATGGAGGAAAAAATTACACTATATGTAAATATAAAACTATTAATTGTTACGAAGAATAAAAAGAATCCATATATAGAAATATATGTAATATTTTTTATATAGACATCTTTCTATGATATTGATATAATATTATTCTTATTTCCACTCACATATACTTGTAAGTATGTGAGTGTAGTAATAAGGTTTAAGAAAGCAGGATTTTATTGTTGCTTAGCAGAAATATAGTTTATAAGAAATAAATTATCTATGTTTAAAAGTAAATGCAATCTTAAATTTATCATTAGTTATTGGGTAACAGCATTCAAATATATTTTACATACACTATTTGAAATGAATGAATAAAAATATCTGAATAAGGAAAATGGCATTCATCAATTGGGTCATGTTATAGCCTCTCATGTGCGTGCCTTCATCATACTTGTTCAATATTTATCAATAACAAATTTCTTAGTGATTTAGTGCAGTAACAAGTGACAGACTCTGGAGACCAAGATTCATAAATCATGGCCCCAATCTGCACTTCCAGTAAACTCCTGAGCAATAGATCATTTGATTTTATTAAGCGTTAAATTCTTACAATTTGATTTACAAATATTAAATTTTCTATACTTACACCTAGACACCATCCAATCTATATAAATACAACAATGATTATTACACATTTAATAATAATTTATTATACTTGATATTATCATATAATAAACTTTACACCAAGTTAAAGATTAATTAATATTTGTTTTTATAGTTAATTTTTTTTTATTATTAAAAAAACACATCTATTAATATTTTATATATTTGAACTAAAAATATTATAATATCTGGCTTAATAAATGATTAGTAATAGTTATTGTTAAATATATTTGAAGTGCAGAAAATTTTATATTTGCAGATCAAATTATAGTAAATATATTTCAGTGGCCATTCTAGTTTACTTAATATGCAGTGTGATCTGTTACTAAACTAACTCAGTCAAAAATAAAGGGATAAAACTTTATTAATTAGTTATACCGAATAACAATATATTTAAAATTCGAAGGCAATTTTATTCTTGATACTAAAATAAAGTGACAATTTAAAATATCACACATATACAGTATTTAATAAGTTGTATATGATTTTAAAAAATTCTATCTACTAAATGAGACAGACTAGTTTTTTAATAATCAATAATAAATTGTTTAATGTTATTAAAAAATTAATGAATAATTAGATAATTTAAATCTTATAATATGCACAGTAAAAAGTTTCTATTTGTATCATGAAAATTATAAGCTCTTTGATTTTCATCCTTTTTTAAAATTTACCCCTTCACATAAATATTTAATTTGTAATTATATATAATATTTCAGCAGCAACAATTTTGAGAATAGTATTTCATTATTTACAATCAAATATTTCATAATTGTTGTCTATCTTTGGCCATATTGTAAATTCCCTTGATGCTGTGTGAAAAGAAACATAAATTGATCTTTATTCATTTTGGTCACTGATGATGCCTGTGTGGGCTTGGCCTCAGAACCTGGTTATGAGACTTTTATTTAATGGGATGACAAGTTAGATAAATGCAATAGCTTTAATTAAAATTTAGTATATTTTTTAGGCATTGCACATATTTTAATTTAATAAAATATAATTACATCTATTCTAGTTGTAGTAATTATTCAGTAGTCTATTATTCTGTTTTGATAGCTTTAATTTAGACATCAAATTTGGATAAAATAAAATCTTTTCAATTCTGCTAGTGACCTTTCATTAAAATCATCTTTGATCACCAGATATGAAAATTTTATATCTTATATATATATATGTTTTTGAACTTCATAATTTTTTCTTTATTATTTCAACACACCCGTTTATTTTTTTTACAGGGAAAAAAAGAGAAAATAACTTTTCAAGTTTAAATCAAAATTAGATAGTGAAGCTTAGCAAAAATACTCTTTAGAAAAAAAAAGAATGTTGATTAATAAAGGTTTATTTAGCATTGTTAACAATTTATATAGTTAAACCACTAAACATCACATGATCTAGGTGCAGTGCTCTCAGATGCAAGGCTCCTCACTGACGAAAGCCACAAGCTAGAAACTAGTCTTGGGATATTGGATGAGTGGGCACTAGATAGGGATTTTATGCACAAGCCTTCTGGCATCCATTGATTACTCTGGCTTGCACTGAGTGGCACTACTGTATGGAGAGTTTTGCTTGTTTTAATTTATATAGTTATTAGAAATAAATCTATTTAAACATGATTATGTTATATTTATTAGTTCTTTTCATCTTTTTTTGTTATCTTATTCACAGACACACAATATACTACACAATAAAACTTGCTTATACATGTACTGTATGTCTTACTTTTGTAGATAATTTGTCTATGTTTTATACAATCATGGAAGAATTGATTATGATTAGTCAAAGTATTTGAAAGTTTGTGATGATGGCAATTTTTTTTTTTTTTTTTGTAATTATGTATTGGACTATCAATCATTTAGTTTTAATTGTAAAATGTATTTAAAAAAATTCAAACATTACTTAAACTTGTCAAATACATTCAACTGATACTGTTTCAAGTGGTGTTATTCTTTTTTCTTTATGTGATCTAGTGATAGTATTAGCATACAGGTATCAGTGATATATCTTTAATCACAGTATTGTCTGGCAACTATCTTTTTGTATTGCGCACTTTGTATATATATATATTCTAGTTATAAATATAATGTCTCTATATCTGTGATATTGAACATTTTTTCAACTTCTTTATATATATATATATGTTTATCTTTTATTAGGTATTTTTAGTAAGAAAAGTTCAAGGTCAAGATGCTGGAACATTATATGCCATGAAAGTATTAAAGAAAGCAACATTAAAAGGTATTTTATTACTTTGCATTGATCCTTTTTTAATATGATAATAATGCATGTATGCATAATTATGTAATTGGGTTATTTATTTCTATATTTTAATATAATGTATTATCATTTGTTTTATAAAGTTCGGGATAGATTGAGGACCAAGATGGAGCGTGATATTTTAGCAGAAGTCAGTCACCCATTCATTGTTAAATTACATTATGGTAAGTTACTTTTTAAAAAAATTAATTTTATCATATTATTTTGATAGTTATTAAATAAAACAAAATAAAATTTAAAATGAAACGTATACTTTATAAAATTTATAATCTGCTTTATTACAGAAAAAAAAAGAAAACTTGATTATCATTCATGATTAATATTTTATCATACTATATTATGTATTTTTAATTCATGCACACACTTTTCTAAATATTTATATATTTAATTTTTTTTTAAAATAAGTTGTTTTTTTAATGCAATCACTTTTCCTGTAGGCATGTTTTACTATGTGAATTCATTTATGAATGGTATATAAATTATATAGCAAAGTTTTAAAATTGTTTAAAATGATTTGTGTGCTTACATAAATAGTATTATATGTATTCATTGATGTGGTGCAGTAGTAGAATAAAAGACTCTAGAGCTTAAGATCTGTGGATCATGGTCTAGCTTTGTTATTCCTAGTGCTTGAACTTTTTAGCAACTTCTGAGATAATAAATCAAACGTTTTTTATGACTTGTATGTCTGTATACATATACTTATGTATATTAAATTGTTTCTGCTGAAAAAGTATTACTTAAATTAATATCTAATTTCCACAATTTTTTTTCAAGAAAAAGTGGATTATTTTTATTGTTCTGATATAATGATATTAATACTTTAAAAAAAACAACAACAAAGCTTTTATAAAGTTTAAGATAATAATATAATCAAATGTTATCTTTAACATAATCCATAATATCAATAATTTTCTATATTTGACAATTTTACAAACATTGGTCTTATTATTATTACAGTTATAATTGAAAAAATATTAAAAGAGAGTTTAAAAAAAAGTTTTTTTAACCAATTATCATTTTACTTTTGGATTGATGTGATAGATTTATATTAGACCCCCCCCCCCAGAAAAAACAACAACAACATGATAACATTATTGTTTTATTAACTTTTTAAATGATTAATGAAATGAAGGGGGATAAAAAATGGTCCCCCCATTTTTTTTTTAATTAAAATGATACAATATATTTTTTTTTTGTATTACCTTCATTCTGTGTTACCTTCATTTCTGTGATCCATGATGTTAAAAATGTAATGTTTTTAGCGTAGGTAACTTATTATTTTATTCAATTCATATATATATTACTAGTATTTTTATTGAGATTATTATTATTAATTTTTAAGTCTATAATACTACATATACAAAGCTTTTCTATGTTTAAACCTCCATCACATCACCATACTTACAATTTGATATTTGAATCCAAGATGAATGAAGTTCTTTTTGAGAAACTTAGTTTTTTCCTGGTTGTTTGCCCTTAACATAGCTCAACCAGTCAACTAATCGGCATTTGATTAGAAATTAGGGATGGGAAAATTGCCTTTCTTTTCATTTTTTCTATGAAGTACGGTTGGAAAAGCCTTTACCTTACAGTGGATTATTTATATAAAATAACATATTTTATTATTTATTTTGTAAAATTGCAATAATCATCTTACAGGAGATTTACTTTATTAAAAAAAAAACCCCTGAGTAATAGAATATTAAACACAAAGATTTCATTTTTTTTAAAAAAAAAAAAAAAAATTCTCTTTAATCTATTATCATAATTATTAATATTTCTGTTCCTTGTTTAGGACCAATTTTTTCTTTGTTTTTTATTTTATTTTATATAATATACTTTGAATATTGTTATTATTTTTTATTTTTGCAAAATATATTAATTGCTCAGAAATATTTTAGCAGTTTAAATTTGAAATTTCCCATGGTTTTTAAAAGATACTGGATTTCAGACCTGCAACTTTTTAATTAAATTTAACATTAAGTTATGAATTAGAATTTTCCAATTGATTTTCATTCTATTTTTTTTTTTTAAATATTTTTTTAAATATTTATAGATTCAGTTAATTTTTTTTTTTTCTTAAAACAATCTTTTTATCTAAAGTATCTATATCAGATATGTTTTCATAGTAGAATTTAAAATAATAATAAAAATAGGGGTCATCCTACAATTAACAAAATTACCTATCAGTATTAATGAATATTAAATGAAAGGAAAAAAAAAAACCCTTAAATTTTTCATTTAAAATAAAATTACAGATAATAATTAAAATCTGGTAGGTTTTTTTTAAAAATATAAAATTTGTAACTTATGTGTATTGTGTGATTTAAGGTAGTGTTCGCAAAAAGGAATTGTTTTATTATTATTATTATTTTTAAAGGAGAAAATCTTTGCATTTTGTAATTAAAATAATTGTTGATATTTCAGTATTGTAAAGGAAAATAATAATAATAATTTATTTAGAAAAAAGACAGTATAGCAAGTTAATATTAATAAATTCTTCTGAAATGAAAAATATTAATTTATAAATGTAACAGATGGTTAACTAATGATATTGTTATGGTGGATTAAGGGTTAAGCTTCTAAATTAAGAAAGTTAAAATTAAAGAAAAACATTTCCTGTTTTTTTAATTTAATAAAACAGGAAATGAAATAAAATATAAAATCGGTTTGACTTCAGTTTTTCCTTTTCACTCACTCTCATTAGTTTTGGCAACTAATTGTCAATCCAGAGATCTTGCACCAGAATCTCAAACTAAAAAACAATAACCTATAGTTAGTTCAAAAGCAGCATTACCATTTATTTCAGTTTGAAGTGAGACTGTGTATAAAGAAGTCCTTCTAAATAAATGGGAAACTAAGTTATTAATTTGAAAGCTTGTGGGTGGATGTCCCAGATACATCTGTCATCACTAGCAGCCTTGAATGCTTATGAAAATGTTGCTTATTTTACCTAGTATAGATGTGCCTAATTCACTTCTGCTGTAAATTGAAAAATATATAAATGAAGAGAAACCATGTCCAGCCACATAAACATCTTTAGAAATTCATCAGAAAATTGTTGTTGACAAGTTAAAGAAGGTACCAAAGAGGACCATTTAGAAAGATTGACCAAGGACTTATAAATACATTTAAAAGACAAGGACAGTATTTGTAAAAAAGGTATTTAAAATTTAAGTGTCCATATGATTAAAGTAAGAATTTATTTTTTAAAAAATACGTATTAATAAAGGCATTTAGAAAAATATTTAATTTTTTTTTATAAATATTTTTATTAGTTGTTGTAATTTAGTAGATATATGTATTAGTTGTTTATTCTGATTCTTCTAGCTATATCTATGGGAGAGAAATTAAAATTTGTAAAAAGTGATATTAACTCACAGAAAATTAATTTAGTTTATTATTAGTAGATATATGTATTAGTTGTTTATTCTGATTTTTCTAGCTATGTTTACAGAGACAAATTAAAATTTGTAAAAAGAGATATTGATCACATAAAATTTATTTAGTTTATTATTCCAACTGCTGTTATAGTAAAAGTTACCTGATCAATATTTAAAGCTATTGTAATTTTATGTGTAAATTATTATTGCTATTAATGTTTTTCTTTTTTTCACATAGTAAGATTTTAGATAAGTACAATACTTTTATATAATTTATGCATTGTCAAGCAAATATCTCATGTGAAATTAGCCAGCATTGGTAAAAATGGAGGAATTGATTATTTCAGGAGAGATTTAAATCTATAATAATTCTCAGATTAACCAGGATGGCATCTGTGATGAAATAAGTCAGAAATCATAAAAGCTATCCATAATGAATTGAATTTTATTCTGAATTGCCAAAATAATCATGAATTGAAACCTTTAAGGGACGATGTTGATTGTGATATTGAGTAATATAATTTATGATTTATTAATTTATCTTTAAGAAACTTTAGTTTGACCATTTAAAAGTTAATAAAGTAATAAATGAGTTGATATTGTGCCCACATCACTTATTATAAAATGATGGCTTATAAAAGATCTTGTCAAGGAGTCCATAGTCAATTCCCCACACAATATGTATTGCTAAAATGACTCCAAAATCTTAGATCTTTGTATTTTGTGAATTGAATTTTATTTATTGTTAAAATGATTAGTATATTTTTAAAAAAATAAAATCAAAATTATTAAAAAAATATTTACAAGAAACAATAACAACAAAAAAAGAGAACAGTACAAGAATTTAACAACAAATCAAAATATGGGATAGCTTAATTTATGACACAAAGTTAAATGACAATGAGCAGAATATCTATATGAAAAGAGAGATTAAAGATGGATATAAAGATCCATAGTTTAGAAATATTCAGATGATAAAAAAATGTGTGAAGACAAAAAAATAAATGATGTGGTGAGATGAGACTTGAGATTAAACAATTAATAGTGCAAAGCAAATTATTAACAGATCCGAAAAGATCTTCCAAAGGATAACTGGTGAGAGGGAGTGTTTTTTAGAACTACTTTGTATAATTCTTTCATCTATTTATTTTTTTTGCAATTGATTCCTTGATAATTAGGATGTGCATTTTTGAAAAAGAAAAAAAGTATTGCAAAAAAAATAAGTAAATAAATTTATATATGATAAGTTTTTTTAAAATCAAATCTTTGCATTCTTAGAAATTAATATATTTCTAGTTGCAATATATGGGTCACACAGATGATTTTTATAGGGAAGAGTTAATCTTAATTTTTGCTTGTATTATTTCTTTAACATATCACATATACATTTTATTTTTTTTTATTTTTTTTTAAGGAAAAAAAAAAGATAATCTATATATTTTTTTCACATCAAAATTTTTAAGTTGCCATTTGGAATGAACAGCTTTTGAAATAAATTTTTAAATCCAAATATAGTACACATATTATCTGATTTTTATCACTTAAATGTTTTAATGCCAATAAACATCAATCACATGACCACCACTTCTTATGTTTGTGTATAACTGTTGTTAAAACTGACGAAGGCCACAAACCTGAAACTAGTCTGGGGATATTGGATGAGTAGGCACTAGATGGGGATTTTATGCACAAGCCTTCTGGCATCCATTGATTACTCTAGCTTGCTGTGTGTGGCAATACGTATAGTGAGTTTTGCCTGTTTTAAATGTTTTATGTTATAACAGTATGAAAAGTAGTTAAATTTGAATTTTTATAGAATAAAATAACTTTTTAATTGTAGATTTTGTTTTATTTTATATATGTATCTTTAATTTTTTTTCCAGAGTTGTCATTATACCAGTATACACATGCATTGATATGTATATATACGCACACATTATTTATATGTATGAGAGTACAAACTATATTATATATATTTTATAAGATTAATTATTATTATCTATAATGTTATTTTTTTGCTTGATGCTTTTTTTTTAACCTGTTAATTAATATAAATATTCTGTCTAGTGAGAATTTTAATAAAATTAAATCATTTCTTTTTATTCTATTGTTATGATTGTAATTTTGAAGACAGATTGATTTATATGGCAGTTTATATCGTATTAAAACAAACATCCAATATGATTATAAAATTAAGCATATATTGTTTTTTATATTTGTTATATGTTATTTTTTCAATATTGTTTGTTTTGGGGTTTATTGTTATTAGATTTTTTAAAAAAAAATTCATTATCTTCAATATAAATATAATAAAATGTCAATAATAAATTAATAGATAAATATGAAGTTTGAATATATCTACAAATTTATAAATATCAACATTTTTATTAGCTTTCCAAAAAGCACATTTCATAAGTCAATCTCTATAGATTAGTGATAGCAGCTAAATTTTGAATTTGGGAATTTACTTCATTTAGTGAAAAACTTTATTTCATAATGCACTAATATGATAAAGAATAGAGTATTATCATTTCTATATATCATACAAATGCCATGTTGCATGTGCACTTTTAAATAAAATATATTATTGGCAAAAATAAATGGTGTGTGTGTGTGAATACACTAATGTATGAGTTTAATTGTAGTGTAATCCATTTTAATTCTTAGGATCATCCATATAAAATATTAAAAGAATATTGACATTTTGGCAAAATAATATTTGCCTTTAACTAGGTAAATATATTATTTGTTATTGTTTTGGTTTAAATAATCTTTTGTTCTTACTCAAACTGCTGTTTTTTATCTGCGCATATGCAGTAATCAAGGAATATCCATCTTTACCCAGTTGAAAGCAAAGATCATTTTGCAAAAACATTAGAACATCTTAATATTTTACATGGATATCCTAAGAATTGAAATAGATTATGCTTTATCTTTCACTTGTGAGAATCTTCTTTTTAAATGGTTTTATTTTAGTTAGAAATTTTGTTTGTTTGTTTGTTTGATATAAATTTTGAAATTGGGATTAAACACATTTCTACGAAATGGATTTTCTTCAAATTTTAAACATATGTTTTAAATCAATGACAGTGCAATAATATAACAATGAAATAGTTCAGATTAGCCTCCTGGTTTGTGTACTGCATAGAGGTTAGTGCACTGAAATTTAAATATTATTGATATCTGTTCAGTTAGTCTTCAGTAATGCACATGAAAGGATGATATATATTTTTAAGCAAATAAAAAAAAAAGATTACTCTTAAAAGTATTAACAAGAATTAAAACAGAAAAAAAAAATCTTACTTTCAATTAATTGTCAAGTTGCTTCTTTTAAAATGGATGAAATTTTATTTTATCTTAATTGTAAATTTTTTTTTAGAAAAAAGCTTCTTTCATAATCAAAATAATATTCACAATCAAGTTTTATTGAACCATGAATTTTCTTTAAAATGTTAATCTGCAATAATGTTTTATTCTTTGTTTTAAATAGAAATAATTACAAAAAATATTTAAGTACTAAAAAGTTAAAAATAATATGAGATAAAAAATATTTTATAATAAAAAGCTTTTATTTATTGTGAACTAAAAACCAAAAAATAATTGTTTCTTTAATCATAATTAAAGATTTTATATTAAATACAATTACAAGTTTATATTTAAATTGAATTAAAAGGATGGAATATCCAGAAATTAATTAATTCAATCCCTGTTTTAGGGATTGAGTTAATATAAAATCTCTAATTGTGATTAAAGAAATAATTATTTTTTGGCTTTTAAGTTCACAATAAATAAAATTTTTTTATAAAATATTTTTTATATATAGTATTAATATATTTATTTAAATGTTTATACAATCATGATTATAAATATGGGATATATATATATATCTATTTAGATAAAATTATTTGGTCTCTTTATACAATTCTTAAAATACAAATGTTGATACTGCTAGATTCTGATCATAATATCTTGAATATGGTCTACTTTACACTGCATAATATCCCAAAAGAAAGTCAATATAAATACATAAATATTTTTTAGCTTACATATTTGTTTTTAAAATAATGCAACCAAGTATTTTTGTATTTGGAAGTCAGATATTCTTAAGTGAATCTTCTTATTTGAAGTATTTTTTTAATCTAATCAGATTGACAGTCTAGGATTTAAGTTGAAAGATTAATAGAAGATTTTTTAATTTTGTCAATGAAATTAATGGTACTGCAATTAGTTTATCTTTTAGAGATTGGTAATTACAAAATAATTTATCAAAGTTTTGTAGTACATGATTTCAAAATCAGAATCAGCTATCTTTACAAGAAAATGACTAAAATACCCATTTCATGATATGCCATTTATTTTACTTTCATTAATTAATAAATTTGAAGAAATTTATTTTTTAAATTCAAACAAATATTATTACTACCTGAAAATTTAAAAATTAAGTAATCACATGTTAGTTTAGAATAAAAATTAAAGAAAATCTTTGCTGGTGACAAAAATTTAATTGAAAATTATTAAGATAAACTTTACCTTCAAAATATCTTAAAAACAGAGTTGAAAACAAGAAGTATAAGGGATTTAAAAAATGAATAGAAAATACTATTCTAGTTAATTTATACACATGAAGCAACTAAAGAACTGAATAATTGAATGTTTTAAGACCTAGTCTAGACATACCTTTAAGCCTTTCTATCTTTTGCTCTCTCTTCAAATAATTTTCTCTTTTCTTAAGATCATTTATCACTTACTTTTGTTCATTATTTTTCATATTTTATAGTTTCCTTCTAATATTTTTTTATTATCTTTATACCTCTATAAACATGTTTAGCCCATTTCATTTTCCAATAATCTTGCCAGTTTTATTTTGTATTTTTTTTTTTGCCATTTGAATAGATTTATTCCTTAATTCCAGAATAAATAGCTCACAAAAAAAAAAAAACCCAATTAGTGTTATTATTTTTATTAGCATCAACTACTTTTTATATTCATCATATATTCTAATATTTATTTTTATTTTAAATTTGTTATTAATTTCATTAATCTTTCTCATTATTTATTTCAGCAGCTATGTTTTACCATATTGATAGCAACTTTTAATGCATTAAATATTCTTTCTATCAACTTAATTTTCTTATTGTTATTTTATATAAATAAATCATTTTACAGATTTTATACAATTGAAATAAATAAGAATTCTGATAGGTGTTTATATATAAATCATATGTTTTATCTACCATATCTGATAATAACTGATTCCTTAAGTTTTTTATAGTTGGCATTAGAGAACTCTTGTTTATCATACTTTATCTATTTTATATTGATAAATTATTTTTAACATTTTACAAATAGTTATACATTCTTTAGGAGAAAATATATTGTACTGAAGTAAATTTGAGGCTTTTTCATAGTTACAAATAGCCACCTATTGATAAAAAAATCATTACTATTTATTCATAAACTAAATAGAAAAATAATTAGTACTATGAGAAAGCAACCCTATTGTGAAATAGATATTGCACCAAAAAAAAAAAGAAAAAAGAACTGACATTATGATTTAACATCTTAATTTATCTAAATTCTATTCTATTAAGGAGATAAATATGATCCGAATCTCATATAAATTGATGATTGATCAACATAAATTTATTATTGGATTTGTAGACATATTCTTCCTTTTCTCCACTCTCTTTTCTGTGTTTGTATTCATTTTATATAAAATGCTATAATATTGAAACACCTCTATTTATGTTTTAGTATACACGAATTTCGGTACTGATACATCAAAATTCATTCCACTTGATGGCATTGTTGCTAGCCAAAAGTAGTTGAAAATACTGTTTATCAGGCACAACTTCTCAATTGCTATCAGTAATTGAGTCTTTTGGCTAACGGCGCCTACAGCGTGTTTTGCGATCAATTGCTCTTGCAATTCCACCCTTAGCCTACCGTATCATTTAGCCCTGATATGTGTTGTTTACCCTCTATACGAATGCTGATACTTAACATATCGCTATATTATCATGATAGGCTGTGAATAATTTTAATGACGGAAAGTGAACTAATATTCGCTCAGAAGTAATTATTTTCAAACCTAAATGAATTACTATAAGGTCCTCCAAATTACCACACTGTATCCAATGTCACCCACCCCGTAAACATGTTAAAATTAGGAAATGTGGCAATTCGGCATACCAGAATCTAAAGTCTCGTACCTTGTGAGAGCTTGTGTTTGTGAAAAAATGGTTACTTGTGAAAAAAGTATTTGTTCAAGCTATCTCTATTGCCTAATATATTAAAATATATATATATAAAATAAAGGAACATTTATTACCAAACAAAAATAAATTGGTTATTGAAGCATTATTTATCAACCAAAAATGAAACTATGTTTGAAGTAATCAAATCAGCGTTATAGAAAAAAGTTAACAAACGAACATTTTACAAATATATTCAATTTTTTTTTCCAAAAAAAAAAAAAAAACCTAACCTAAACGAACATTTCTTACAAAACAAAAAAATATTGGTTATTTTTAAAAAAAGCTAAAATAAAGGAATATTCATTATAAATCAAAAAAAAAAATTGCTTATTAATTGAATATCTATAAAATTAGTTTAAAAAAATAATAAAATAATGTAATTTTAAAAAGTTGTCTGTGTATTGTTTACTTGTTAAAATATTAAAGAAAATGTAATGGCCCGGGTAATGTTATATCGGTGTGTTTTGTTGGAGGAACAACACCATCAAGTGGGATGGATTGTCATATGTATCAGTACCGAAATTTCTTTATAAAATTTCTTTAATCATGCAGAAACTTTGGACTGTTAAATATTCTGAGCTATATAAATATCCAAAACATAAATAATGTTGGTATCTAACTTGTTTGAGGAATGTTGTAGACTAGTTAAAACTCAACTTGATTAAGGAATTGTTCTTTTTTCTTTTCCTTTTATTATTTATTATTATTATTATTATTATTATTTTTTTTTTATTATTATTTTTTTTTATTATTTTTTATTATTATATTTATTTTATTATTATTATTATTATTATTATATTATTATTATTATTATTATATTATTATTATTATTATTATTATTATTATTATTATTATTATATTATTATTATTATTATTATTATTATTATTATTATTATTATTATTATTATTATTATTATTATTATTATTATTATTATTATTATTATTATATTATATTATTATATTATTATATTATTATTATTATTATTATTATTATTATTATTATTATTTTTATTATATATATATATATTTTATATATATATTTTTATATATATTTTATTATTATTATTATTATTATTATTATTATTATTATTATTATTATTAATATACTGTATTGTTTATTAAAATAAATACATTCATTACATTAATTCATTTGAATTTAGTTCAAAATATATTTACACAAATACAAATTTCATTCCTCTCCTACTAAGCCCTAGTTGCACTTTTATGTAGAATAATTTTTTTTATAACATTTTGGATATTTACATGAAATTTTAAACTTAATTATAAATATGCCAATAATAATAAGAATAAATTACATTTCAATAATATATTAATTATATAATAAAAATATTGATTATATAACATGAAATACTCATATTTTTTTCTATATACTAATTTTTCCCTATTCCCCCTCTTTAATATATTTTTAAATTTGTTTTTCTTATTTCCCTATAATGTTGCAAGCTTCTTAATTCAATAGGTAAATTATTAAATAATTTAGGAACATAATGATTTCTTACTCCAGTTCCATATTTAATGCAATATTTTGAAACCATGTCTGTATATAAACAATGAGGATTGCCAATTTCTCAACAAGCTTTGTGTTAAATGCTTAGCCAGTGAAAGCATTTAAAATATCTCTGTCAGGAACCCCCCAAACCCCTGACCAAGGTTTCGTGCTTTGGCACTCCTCAGAGAGGTGCCAGGGTAGGTTCAGACACTAGATCTAAAAATACCAACCCAAAGCCAGCATTTAACTAAAAGTTATCTATTGAGTGGAAAATCTGAAATTTTCAGACACCTACATGTCTTCAAACCCAGCTATCCAACTCAAATAGCTATATGGGGCTGATAGATCTTCAGCCATACCATATATTAGTACCTTAGCAATATAACATTGCATAAGACTTAAGGCAGAGACTATAAATAGTTAAAATAAGAGTCACCCCCCCCAACCCCTGACCATGGCTTCATGCTTTCGCACTCTTCAGAGAGGTGCCAGAGTAGGTTCAGATACTCATTGTTTATAACTTACAAGCTTAAGAGAATAGGGTCATGTGATCTATGACTCTTATTTCGACTATTTATAGTCTCTGCCTTAAATGTTATGCAATGTTATATTGCTAAGACTACTTATATATGGTATGGCTGAAGATCTATCAGCCCCATATGGCTATTTGAGTTGGATGGCTGGGTTTGAAGACATGTAGGTGTCTGAAAATTTCAGATTTTCCACTCAATAGATAACTTTTAGTTAAATGCTGGCTTTGGGTTGGTATTTTTAGATCTAGTGTCTGAACCTACCCTGGCACCTCTCTGAGGAGTGCCAAAGCATGAAACCATGGTCAGGGGTTGGGGGGGGGGAGTTCCTGCAGAGATATTTTAAATGCTTTCACTGGCTAAGCATTTAACTCAAAGCTTGTTGAGGAATTCACAATCCTCATTGTTTATAACTTACAAGCTTAAGAGAATAGGGTCATGTGATCTATGACTTATTTGAAATTGTTTTATGTAAGGTTTTTTTTAAAGTACTATCAAATTTTTTTTCTCTATAATTATATAATCCAGAAGTTGATTGAATAATAAAATATTATTTTTGTATATACTTTTTTCTTTATCATATATTTTTCTTCTATTAGATCAATTATTCTTTTTTGCAGGAATGCTAATCTATTAATATTAGAAAAGTTTGCAAAACCATAAAGTCCTATTCCATATTTCAATAAAGATTTACATAAAGATTTATATATAACAATAAGAATATTTAAAGGAAAAATATCTTTGATTTTATAAAACATTGTTATAAAATATCTAAATTTATTAATTAGTATGTTTATATGATGTTTCCAAGACATTTTGTCATCTATCATTCCAGGATATCTAATATATTTAACTTGTTCAACTTTTAAACACTTATCATTACATATTACATTATTATCATATAAACACTCATGTGAATTTATATCTACATCAATATTTTTATATTTCATATAAGGACAGCATATTAACATATGCATTGTTTTTTCTCCATTTATATAAATTTCTCTCTCAAAGCACCATAAGATAATTTTGTTCAGACTTTCTTGACATTCTTTAATTGCAATATCAATATTGCTATTTACATTCATAATAACAGTAGCACCTGCATATTGATATATTGATCCTTCAATATTAATATTTCCTAGGTGAAAATCAGAAACAACAATGCACTAAGTATAGAATCTTGAGCAACCCCATATAAATTTTTTTGCTCATTATTCAATGCATATAATATTTTTGCTACAACATATCTTATTTAAATAATTTAAGAAGAAAAACAGCAATTTTCCTCTAACTCGATAATTTTGTAAACTGTGAATCAATTGCTTATGCTTATTAATGTCAAAAGCCTTAAAAAAATTATAAAAAAATTAGTTACGTATTTTTTATCATTTAATGCACTATTAATTTTGTTTGTAAAATTCTTTAATAATATAGTTGTGTTTTTTCCTTCTATGAATTCATATTGGTTTTCATTAAAAAAATTATTTTTAGTTAGTTGTTTTATAAATATATTTTTCTATTATTTTAGCAATTGAAGGAAGAATAGATATAGTTCTATAGTTATTAAAATTATTTTTAGCACCAGATTTATAAATTGGTCTTACTATAGATGTTTTTAATAATGTAGGAAACTCACTACTTTTTATTATTTTATTAACCATATAAATTATAACATCTTATAGAATGTCAATATTATTTTTTATGTCGACCATTCTGATTGTATCTATACCCGGGCTTGTATTATCTCTACATTCTTTTATTATTTCATACAATTCTTTTTCATTTAAATTTGGCATAAATATTGAATTAGGTTGACTATTATATATTTTCAAAATATTACTATCATGATCAATTTGTTTTAGTTTGTTAATTATTTCTGCAAATAAATTATTAAAAGTATTTGCTAGAAGAAAACTATCATTTATATTAAAATATTTTTAAAAATCTTCATCATTTATAGAACCTGATTTCCTTAATAATATTTCAGTTATTTTTCTTGCAATTTTTTTATGTCACTTCTATTTTCATTAAATAATTTATTATAAAACAGTCTTTTCTTTGCCCTTATCTTAGAATTAACTTTATTTTATAAGGCCTTATATTTAAGAAATAAATCACAATTTTTTTTGTTTTTTTTTTACATTCTTTCCATAAATTGTTTTTTTCTTTTATTCATTTCAATATTTTTTTTATTTATCCAATTAATATGGAACTTTTTATTATTTTTTAAAATCACAATGATTTCTTGTGACTTATTGTATATATCTTTGAAAATTTCTACAAACTTCATATACATAGTATTAATGTCATTTTTTTTGTCTTCATTCCAGTCAGTTTCTTGCAAATTTTTTTTAACTAGTTTATTGTTATATAATATCAATTTATTTTTCACTATTTCTGATATTCTATTATGTTGTATTTTGTTTGGAATAAATATAAATGTAAAATAATGGTCAGCAATCTTTTCTTTAATAACGGCAGTTAAAATATTATTTTTCATTAGGCTTGTATTAATATGATCAATATATGAAGAAACTATTATTCATTATAATAATTCTTCTTTTGTGTATGTTTTAACATGACAAAGTACCCCATAAGTAGTAGCTAATACATTTATATAATTTTCGTTTTAGAATTTTTACAGGAATCAATATTCATATCATATATTAGTATTATATAATTGTTAGTTAGTCTAAAACATTTTAACCATGATTTTGATTAATCTATAAACATTTTATTATCGTTATCTGGTGGTATAGTGCTAGTAGCATAACTTTATTGCTATTCAATTCTAAAGTTATATGAATAGTTTAAAAGCTGTTAAAATTGACTTCCAGTTTTTCAACAAAAATATTTTCTCTAATAAAAATCAATATAGCTACACCTTTTCTATGATTTCTACAATATGCACTTTTTTTTTTAATAATATATAATATTAAAGAACAGCCTTTTCAAGCTATTGTGCATGCGCTTTTTATGAGTGTTAATAATAAATGAATACTTTCACTCCTAACACAAGATATAGTATTTAGGAAAGAATAAAATGAATCCACTTATTCTTTCCAACCCAAATGCTTATATATGGGCAAATCTTAAGTACTGGAAGTGAAAGCGTGAGGATAGACCACTCACTTTAAATTACTGTTTACGATGTTTCCTTAATATTAGAAAATCAGTCAAGTTAATGTAAGATTATACAGTTGCAATTCATTCATCCCAATTTATTCTTATACTTCTAAGGTTAACATTAAGTATATTATAAACATTTTTTTCAATACTAAATTCTTTAATTTCTATTTTCCACTCTTCAAATGTATGAAAATTTTTTATATAAGTATCTTCAATATTTTTCAGTAGTATAAGTTTATCCAGTTTGTATTAGAATATATTTAAAACATTTAAAATAGAACTCACAAAATATTAATAATGTCATTTTCATTTTCTACATACATTTTTTTTCTCCATTTTTTTTTTTTTGCAAACGATTTGTAAATTTTTAATCCATATATATATATATATTTATAATTTTTTCATTTTGCTACATTTTTAGTTTTCCATAATAATTTATTTATTTATTTTTGTTAAAGCTTCATTAATATATATTCTTTTATTTCTTTTATCTTGTGAATGAAGTCATTAAAAATGTCTTTATTTTTTAAAATAATTTTGTTTAATTTTATTTAGCCATTCTTTAGCGTAATCAACATATTTAAATTCAATTTTTAAGATAGGATCTCTTTTCGTAAATTTATTTTTTTCACTATATGTATTAGTCCTTTATCAAAATCCTTTATTTCAAATTTATTCTTAAGCAAATTAAATATATCAACATATCTTCATTTTCTTTAGAGATTAAACCATATATTTCATTAGAGGAGACTAATTTTATCATCCTCAAGCTTTTGCAGTCTATCTTTAATTTTATTATTTTCTTCAATTATCACTCTCATATCTTTTTTAATTTATTTTATTTTTCATGAGTAATTTCATCATACTTATATCCATTGACTCTTTTAATTGGTCAAGATGACATTTTAAGTCATTAATCAAATTAACTTTAATTTTTTAATGTCAGCCATTTTTTTCTCACTCTGACTTTCAATCTTGTTTTTTTGCATTCTTGACATTTCCAGGATTTTTTATTGTTGTATTACTCATGTTTTTATAAGTAGATTCTTTCAATCCTGAACAATGGAAATGAAAAGAACTTTGACAAAAATGGTTACACAATGCAAAATCCCCATCTTTTCCAAGAGGTAAATGATTAAGCGTTACAGTTAGCCACATTAAAAAGAAAAAAAAAATTATATTTTTTAATACTAATATTAAATATTTCTAAATTAACATCATAAAAATAATAATCATAATATTAGAGATCTCTTCTTTTTAGTGAAAATAATTAACATATAGAATTTTTTCTTTTTTTAAATATAGCCAAAAATTTCTCATATGTTATAAATAGAAACAAAATTTATATCATAAGATTAGAAAACAAAAAGCTATTAATATCTTGAAATTATTAATAAATATACAGTAAAAATGATGTGAAATAAAAAGTCATACCTTAATTTTTAAATTAATTATAAAATCAAAACATTATTATTGTTATTTCTATAAAAAATAAAAACGGAAATATTTAAGAAGACATCTTGCTAGCACATGTAAATAAATTATATTGTAAGCACATGGATGTGTTTCAATATTATTGCTTTTTACTTTAGACTTACAATAAGAGTGTTAAATTTTTAATCTTGTTTGCATTGATTACCTATCCCAACCTATGCAAATATTTGCTGATAAAATCTTTTATTTATGAAACATATTCACAAAAATTAAATATTAGTAATAAAAAAAAAGACACAAATTGAAGTTTATTAATACATTTTATTTTAAATGGAATTTTTTTAAAAAAAGACAATTTTATTTCAGAAAATCATGTTTATTGTTCTGGTTTACTTTTCTCTCTAAAGCATTAGAAACTAGAAGTACTAATTAACTTATCACCAGCTACTGTTTCTTTGGAAATTAATTATCTGTACTGAAACTTTCAGCTGCGATTTTTTTTTTTTGAACATAATTCTGATTGATGTGACATCTTTTCAGATGTTTGTTTTCTTTAATTAATAGGACTAGATAAACTCTGTTCAATCATTTATTTATTTTACTAATTATTTTCTAAAATTTGAGTTAAAATTTATTTTATAAACTTTTGTTAAAAGAGTAAATGTTATTTAAGCAACAAAGTCACAAATAATTAGTCTCTATAAGTAAATGGTTGGAAAATAATTTGTAGTAATGATTAATGATAGCATAATGTACATACTTATAAATTTTTTGGAAGTAATCTCTATGTACACTGTTTTTTGATTTTTAAAAATTTTTTTTATTACATTTATATTTCTCTCATCTTTTTTATATTATCTAAAATAACTTTCAAGTATCTTCTTTTGAATTGCATGTTAGTGTGTGAAAGGTTTTAGAAATTATTAATGATTTTTTAAATTTATCTATTATAAAATTTGCTTGTATGTATTTAGAAATAATTATTAATTATGTCCAGTAAAAGAAATTTTTTTTTACAAGTTGTGTTATTTTATTTAATGATGATTTCAATTTGTGGAATATGAGGCATCTTTTATCAATCAATAGTAGTTACACATTAGTCCAGCGGTAAGGTTTCACATATAGGTTAGTCGGCAATAATTTTGTCATCTTGCATCTCAGAAAATAAGATCTACATGGAAATATCTGACAAAGTTAATTGATCAGTTAAAGATTTATATGAAAAATGATTATCTAAAACTTTATTTGCTAGAAATGATACAAACATCTACAAACATGCATTTATGTTTTTTGTGAGATATTATCTTCCACCATCTACACATATAAAGATTTTTTAATTTGAAAAATGGCCACCTACAACTTTATTTAGTAGAAATGAAACAAATACACATTTACATTTTTTGTGAGAAATTATCTTCCAATAAGTACCGGGTCCATCGAAGTTGCACATTTATTGCAACTTTTAAAATGTTATAACTAACTTTTGGAAGTTTTGTGACTGCAATGACGGATTGGCCTGTCAAGCAGAGGAGTAGAATACTATTGATAGATTAGCTATCAATGGTACCTATGGCCAGTTTGAGGCTATACAAAGCACAGTCTACAATCACAATTCCACTCCTCGACTGCTAGATCAATACCCTACATCCAGAGCATTTTATTTGTTTTAAAGATCAAATTCGGGCACCAGCTAATCATCTAAATTATATGTAGTCAGCATGCTCAGATGACAGGCCACAAATCTGGCACTTGAAATATCCCAAGCTTGCTCATACTCTGTATCAGGGGTCCAGCACATTTATTTAGCATATAAAAATAACTATACTCTTAAATTAATGGTGACACAGTGAGAAGAGAAAGACTAAATAATACTTAAACAAGTATTAATATTTATTCAAGCACACACATATAATATAACAATCTAATATTTTGCATAAAGAAATATAAGTGATTAAGCGGGCTAGTTTTTATAGTAATCGTTCATTAAAGTTCATTCAATTATATTATGGAAAAATATATTTACCTAGGTTTTCATGATGTTAAATGACACAGTTCATTTGGTTTTGGTTTTCATTAGTGTTACTTTCCAACCAGTTGGCTTTTTGGTCTACATCAATGGATTCAGGTCTTGTCTTGGCTTGACAATAGGAGATAGAGTATGCTGGTGGCATTTATTCCACCATTTATGCATTGGTTTAGGTGGGTCAGTTGATTTGCAGAGGTCTTTTGGCATGAAACCAAGTTGAACACTTCTAAGATGGTCTAGCAATGCATGTTGTTAATTCTGCGACTTCTGCAATATTATCCACAGCAGTAAATGAATGGTTCTATTTTGTCTTTAGACTGCCAAATCTCTGCAGCAATAAATAATGTAACAGCACAACATGAAGACCAGAGTAATTCAATCACAAAATGAAGGCTGGAACTGAATAATAATAGCAGCTGTGACTTTTTATCCTCTTTCTTTCTCATTGCTTTAATTCCTTATCATTATTTTTAATTTTGATTGTAACTGAAGTCTGTTTTTAATTATCTTTTTCATTGCATGTTATCTAATCTTTTTTCTAGATTAATCTACTATCTCGTTGCTTTATATCAAAGAGATAGTTTACAGGGGTTTTAATTAATTCACTTGTTATCAACCAGTGATTTTTTAAACTAATTACATTTTCAAAAGTTTTTTTTTTTTTGCAAATTAATTTTTATTCTGATTTTTTCATATTTACATCTTCTATTTTAGATTTTTCCCCCGTCTGCTTTTAATAAATAGTTTTATTCTCTTTTAAAAGAAAGATATGCACAATCTTTTTATTTTTATTTTTACAAAACTACATTTTAAAACTACTTAAATACTTGTGTCTAACTATTCTCGTTTATCTGTTTTTTCTTTTTTAATAAATCTGATCATATATTTTGAATTATAAAACATATAATGCAGATATATGTAGGTTTTATAACATATATCTCTTGCTAGCATTACAATATATATATATAGCTGCACATTTCTGTACATTTACAAAGTGTTGCTTTTTAGCATCACGCATCACTATGGTGAAAATGAAGTTTTTTACTTCAAACCATATTCTGTTACAATGCTCATTTGACAATCCTGAATCAAACAGTGTCATTGTTTGAACTGTGGATACAAAGTGTGATCTTATGGCCATTTGCACAGACTTTCTGTGAGGGCAGGATACCATAGTTTTGAAAATTGTGGACTGCATTGTCTTCAGTAGCAGGCAGTTTTCAAATGTTAATCATTTAATTTGGCAGGTAGGAAATACCCTGCACATTTACTTTGATGAACAGTAAATCACATGTATACATTCCTTTCTCCAGATCATTGATTACTCATGCCACCATTTTTTCATATCATTGCATAGTTTAAATCATAAAATTAGCAGCAAAAACAGCATTTTCACTATCTTTCTCCTTGTCAGAATACTATCTAATATTCACTTACAAAATGAATTAATTTCCTTTTTTAGAAGACTGTAAATGTATTTAATTTGGTCTTGTGCTGATGACTTTCATCACCACTGGACTAGTATATAAATACCAATTAATTTCTCTGCCCAAAGATAGAGTGGACTATTTAAGACAGGGCTTCGTAAATGGTAGATTGCAAGCCACATGCACTTTTGATCCCATTTATCATAATAAATGTAATCACATTTTTTATTTCCTTTTGTAAATAAAAAATACATTGATGACTCTAGGTGAGGAAAATTTGCTTTACAGTGTTTTTTTTTTTTAATTCTGCTTTATTATAGAATAGTCATTATTGATATGAAGAATATTTAAATATTAGAAATTTATGAATAAATTAAACTGTCAATGTGATTTTTTGTTTTTGTTTATTTTTAAGAAAAATTTTATTTTTATTAGGATTTGTGCAGATTCTATTACGTTCTAAAATAAATGTTCAAATATATTCACAGTCATTGAGAAATTTATATTTTTCATGAATCTATTTTTCATCTCTTTGCTTGTGACTATTATGGGGCAAAGGGATGTTTACACAAAATGGACTTTTCACGTTAAAATTGCTGAACTCTGATCGAAGTGATAAATACTAATACTTCATCATGAATGGTTGCCATTTCATATCACATCCTTATTGCAATTCATTCTGGTATTTTAATATTTATTTTAAATATTGATACTAAGTGCAAAATTCAAGGGTGAAAGAGCACTCGGATATTTTTGACATTATTGAAAGAATTAAGAATTGAAGTAGTTATGCTAGATATATTGCTAAAAGAAATGATAATTGTAGGCAATTGAAGTCTTAAATTGGATTGCAAGTATTTGTAGTAGATCTAGAAAAAGATTATATGTGAGGAGAATGAGATAAGGAAGTTTGGAGTGATATAAATAAGAGAGGCTGTGGTTCAGAAAAACTGGATTAAACTAGGAGAAATTTTCACTCTGCAATGGATTGATAATGGTTGAAAATGAAGAACATTTGGTAAGTAATAATCTATTATATAAAAACAGTTATGTAGCGAAAAAGCATTATATTTCTGATTTATCATATTTAATGCTTTTTTAAATTTTTTTTATCATTTCCTCTGATTTTTATTTTAGCATCTCACTTTTTCATTTCCCCCCTTTTTTTTTTGTTGAGAAAAATAGGCTATGATAATATATTCAGTATGTAATTAAATAGTATATAAAAGGCCATAATACATAATCTTATGCCCAACAAATTCTCATTGTGATGAAGAGGATTTTTATATGGATGTATAAAAGGCTTTTAATCAGAATAAAACATTTAAAAATTGTCATGGGAGATTTTAATGCTAGTATTTGGTGAACAATTGAAAGGTGAAAGTGCTGGAAGTAAATTAGGTTGTGACAGAAATGAGAGAGGACGCTGACTTGTGGAGATGTGCAAAAAAAAAAGATAAACTTTTTTTTATGAATTCCTTTTTTTTTTAAAGGCTAAACAGAAATGGTCTTGGAAACATCCAAATAGGGGTATAGTAAAATGAATTGAATTATATTTTGACTAACAGAAAATATGTATTTCAAGACTGTAATGTTCTTAATAAATTTAATACAAAAAGTCATCATCGATTAGTGTGTCTGTGTTAATATAAATCTAGAGACAAAAATTATTAAGAAAAACAGTATTTATAGTTGATATTTCTAATCTTCAAAAACATTCCAATGAATTTAAATTAGAATTTGTAAATTGTTTTTAAATATTAACAAATTTTGTTCATGATTTTTTGTTCATGATTCAGATATGAATGAAATCAATAGAAAGATAACTAATGCACTTTTAAAAACTGCAACAAAGATAACTGGTACAATAGACCAGTAAAATTTCTGAATCAAGACAATTTATGAAGAAAAGAAATATGAAAATATATAAGAAGGATGCATTAAGAAGAATTGAATATTTAGAATTTTGTAAAATGGTGTGAAAAGAATTGATAATAATATAAGAAAGTATAATTGTGAATTAATAAGGAAATCTATAGAAAAGAATAAAAGTCTTAAGAGTGTAAAACATTTTGGTATGAAACTTATTTCTGTAATATGATACAAAATAAAAAACTATTACTAAAAAGAGATGACATCATGAAATGTGTAGAAGAGTTCTGTCAAGAATTCTATAGCAATAAAGAAGGAAAATAACATCCTATAACTATTATATCTTTTGAATTACCCAGTATTTTAAATGGAGCTGAAAATTACAAGGAAGGAAAAAATTCCAGGTAATGATGGTGTTATAATTGTTAGTGAACAAATATAAAAAAATTTGGGCATGGTTTTACATCATATGTCTAAATGATAAAGATGTATCAGATGTTTAAAAGAATGCAGTATTAATATTAATATTTAAAAAAGGTGATAAAGAATATATTAGAAATTATAGATCTATTAGTTTTTTATCAGATCTATACAAAATTTTACCAAGATAATTACAATTCATCTACAGTGAATTTTGGGATTTAATAAATGATCAAGCTCGATTTAAAAGTAGTTTTAGTACAGTGGATCATATCCAGATATTGAGAAAAGTTATAGAAAAGACCAATAAATTTGAGTTGGTAATCATTATATTTTGGAATTGTAGATTATGAAAAAGCCTTTGATTCTATAAGCATTTCTTCAGTGATTAAAGCATTAGATCATCAAGGTATAAATCCAGGATATTGTCATATTCTGAAGAATATTTATAAAAATGCAGTAGCAACAATTAGATTACATAATGATATTAGGAAATTTAATATTGAGAAGAGTGTATGACAGGGGGACTCCATATCTCCAAAATTTATTACACCAGTTTTGCAAGAAGATTTTGAAGCTAAGGAAGTAAAAGTAAGTGATTATGTAAGTCATCTGGATTTTACAAATGATATAATTGTTTTTGTAAATAATGTGTTAGAGCTTCAAGAAATGTTGCATGAGTTATCAGATGAAAGTTAAAAAGTAGGACTAAAGATAAATGTTAAAAAGCTAAATTAATATTCAATGGATTTTCTCAAAAGAAGAAAATAAAGATTGATAATAATGTATTAGAAGAAGTTAACAACTATAAATACCTTGTATCAGATTATTACTATACATGGAAACATAACAAATGAAATTAATCATAGAATTAAACTTAATTGGAGTGCTTTTGGTAGAAATAAGATTTTTAATAAGTGTGTTTTACCAATACTTATTTATTTATCTGAGACTTACACAACACAAGAGCAATACAAAGACTTCAGATCACTCAATAAAGTATGGAGAAATGTATATTAGGAGTATCAAGAACAGATCAAAAACAAAATATATGGATGAGAGAAGCTAGGGTTACTGACACCATTGATAGAATTAAGAGACTGAAGTGGATTTGGGTTGGACATATTGCTAGAAGAGATAGTGATAAATGGACAGTTGAAATCTTAAACTGGATATCAAGAGATTGTAAAAGACCTAGAAAGAGACCATACATGGAATAGATGAATGAAATAAGGAAGTGTGGTGAGATAATGCGGAGAAGAGAGGCTAGAGATTAGAGAAGATGGATTGAAGTTGGAGAGACTTTCATCCTGCAGTGGATCGATAATGCTTGAAAATGATAATGTGGATGATGAATACATAATACAAATTGAACAAAATATATTTTATTTGAAACTGATTTATTAAAGGCTTTGAATTGTTGTTTATATGATATTCTGCACGTTAAGCACTTTAGCTACTATTGTTTATAATATGCTATATATATATTTGTAAATATATATTTATATGTGTAATTTTCCCAATAAAAATTTACTAATTATATAATAATAAATATGGAATTTTATGAATATATAAAATAAATGAAATCTGTGATAATTTTTTATTGTAAATTGTTTTTATTAATGATTGATGATGATGATGATAATAATAAGGTAGATTATAAAAACTGATATATATATATATTGGATAAATTACAAATAATTATTTTGCAAATTTCTCATGAGAATTTATTTAAAATTCTCATTAAACCATAATTGCTTTTGGTAGTCTAAAATTATTAATAATTAATTTTTACCGATTAATTTTAAAATATTATTAGAATGCTGCTTATATAATACTTTTACTATCAGGAAATTAATGAATGATCATGTACATAGATGTAAAAAGTTTTTTTTTTTTTTGTAGGAAAAGTTTTAATTTGCAAAAGAAAATATCTCAGACCACTATTAAAAACATTAATTAATGTAAAAAAGATTATCTTTTTACGTATGGCAGCATGAGTAAAAAGTGCTTCATAATCTTTTCAAGAATTAATTATAAAAACTAACATAAAATAAAATTAAAAAAATATTGGAAATATATATATATATTATCAGAGAACAATAGATAAGGAGCAAAACAGAAGACAGATTTGTTATGAGAAAATAACTTCATAGAGCCAGACAAAATGCAAGAATTTGGAAAAGTTTTAATCTTAGCCAAGCATTATCATTTATCCTTTTGTATGTGGTAGTATAAATTAATGTATTTAAAAAATGATTTATATCATTTTTTCCCCAAAAATTATTATACATATTGAAACTAATAGGAAATCAGCATAATTGCTAGGGAAGTGTATAAACTATCTGAGAAAAGTAGATAAGATTCAGAACAGAAGAGGATTTATACTGAAAATACAGGCTTGTATGAAACTACAGTATTATAATGCATTTATAGGCTGCAGATTTTATTGTTAACTGTAAGGAAATCGTCTGATTCCTCTTTTTGATATTTTAAAGGAATTAAGCAGGAAGAATTCCTAATTTCCTCTCATTACAGCTATTATTACTATATGATTATTTATATAAAAATCAAACTTGAATGAGCTGTTTACCATCATGCTTAAGCTAGTGTGGTAAGTTTATTGCCTTTTTACTTCTCACAGCATAGTCTTTCCAGGGGTCTGATTGTTTTGACTGGAATATCAGTTGAGGTTTCTTGAAATCAGAATTAATATGCATGTGAATGATATCCATTGTTAAAAAAAAATATTTACGATCATGGCAGACAAAATTAAATTATAGCTTTTAATTCTAGGATTATTGCTAAGGCAGTGTTTGGTATGATCAAAGATGGAAAGTGCTAAAAAATTTCTGGTTGCAGACCAAAACTACCATTCGATAATGATTTATGTAGATATCTATAATTGCATATCACTTCCAAGGAAAATTGCACATATTGGAAGAAGAACTATCTAATATTAAAATGGGACAATTGTTGGGGCTTTGAGAAGTTAGGAAAAAAGATAAAAAGACAATTGATTAAAAAAGTGAACAAGTAAGTATTTTAATACAAAGGCACAAATATTAAAATCACAAATGGAGTGGTATTTATTATGAATAGAAAATGGATATCATTATGGAGATATATGATGTATTTGCATGTTAGTTACTTAACTTTATGAAATATAGCAAATAACAAATAATTCAGATTTATGTCCCAACAAGTTCTCATTGTGATGAAGAAATAGAGCTATTTATATGGATATATAAAATACTTTTGTTAAAATTAATCATTTTAAAATCATCATGGGAGAAATTAATAAATGATTGAAAGAATAAAATGTGATGGGTATTTAAATATGGTTATAGTGATAGAAATGAGACTTGAGGAATTTTTATAAAAAGAAAAACTATATATGAATTTTTTTTTTGGGGGGGGGGGAGCTAAATGGTAATGGGCTAGAAACATCTAAATGAAGCTATAGCAGAACTGGATTGTATTTTGATCAGAAATACAGGAACTGGACTGGTAAATGATTAATGAAATGTAACATATACATTAATGAATGCAAAACTAGAGAAATGAAAACTATTAAAGTCACTATTAACAGTTAATATTCATAACCTTCAGATGCACTTCAGGTGATTTTAAATTAACACTTGCAAATCATTTAAAAATATTGACAGAGTTAGAAGGGACAGAAATCAATGAGGTAACTGATATTCTTCTAAGAACTGCAGGAAAGAGATTGTACAAAAAGCAGCATTATTAATAAATTTTCTACTGAAACACAATATAAAAAGAAAACAAGGAATATGAAAATTTTAAAAAATAATCCATTAGAAAGAGTTGAATATCTAAAATTTTGTAAAATTATACAAAAAAAAAAAAAAGAAGAAGTTAATATTGTGAATTGGTGAAGAATGCTATAGAAAAGAATAAAAGTCTTAAAAATAAAAAACAGTATCTTGGTATTGGAAGGAAATTTTTATCTGCAATAAGAAAAGATGGAGCTATTACTAAAAAGAGAAATGACATCATGAAATATGTGGAAGGCTTCTATAAAACATATAATAAATTATAAATAATAACATAATTTAAACCACGACACATGCACTTTAGCCACAGATGGAACACTTATCATATATGGAACATATAATAATAAATAAGAAAACAAAGTATCTTTACAGTTATTACATATTCTGAGTTGCCAGTAGTGTAAATGTAGAAGTGAGACATGCAATTAAATCTGCGAAGAGGGGGAAAGCTTCAGGAAATGATCACACATTATAACTGATATCTTAAAAGAAGCTGGTAAAAAAATAGAAAGTATTGGCAAGTTATTCATGAAATATCTACATGATAAAAATGTACCAGATAATTGGAAGAATGCAGTTGTAATATTGATACTTTAAGAAAGGTGACAAAGAAGATATTAAAAATAACTAACCTATCAATTTTTTTTGTTATCAATTTTATACATAATCTTTTTTTTTTTTTTCATTTCCAGTGAACTTTGGATCCTAATCAACCAAAAGAACAAGCTGGATTTAGCTCAGTGGATCATATCCAAATATTAAGAGAAGTTACATAAAGATGCAATGATTATGAGTTGCCATTATGCTTTGATTTTGTAGATTATGAAAAGGCATTTTACGTTTATAAGCATTTTTATGAGGTGTAAAGCATTGGATAATCAAGATATAGACTAAAATATTGTATTCTGAAGAATATTTATCAAAATGCATCAGCAACAATTAGACTACATGGTGATACTAAGAAGATTTACATTAAAAAGTATGTATGTTAGTGTGAATCTATATCTGCAAAACTTTTTACATTAGTTTTACAAAAAATTCTTTGTGGATTAAAGTGAGAAGCCAAAGGAGTAAAAACAAATGGAGATTATATAGAGCATCTAGATTTTGCAGCTGTCATAATTGTTTTTACAAATAATGCTTCAGAGCCTCAGGAAATGTTACAATAATTATCAAATGAAAGTAAAAAAGTAGGACTAAAGATAAATGCTAAAAGGACTAAAGTAATGTTCAATAGATTTTCTCTAGAAGAAAATAATTGATAATTATGAATTTAAAAAAAATTAACTACTACAATTACCTTGGAAAGAATATTAGTACATAGAAAAACAATGGATTAAATTAATCATTGAATTAGCCTTGGATATAGTGTTTTTTGTTGAAATAAGTTAATATGGCCATTTGTCTGAAAATGAATTTTATTAGTTATGAGTTTCTTAATCATCTCAGTGACGTTTGGAAAGATGTGTGCTAGGATTAACAAGAAGAGATTGAAAACAAAATACATGGGTAAGAAAGCAAACAAGCATCTCTGATATCACTGAGAAAAATTAAGAGACTGAAATGGGACTCCGGTGGGCATATTGCAAGAAGCGATGGCTGACAATAGAAGTTTTAAATTAGGTCAGTAAGAGATTATAAAGGATTTTGGAAGAGATCATGTATGAGATGGGTGAATGAAATTAGAAAGTTGCTGGTGTGTTGTGGAGAAGAGAAGCTAGGAATTTGAGTATTTGGATTAAACATTGAGAGATCATTATAATACAGTAGAAATTGTAAATGAAGATTGCATTATAACATGAGGAAGTTGTGTTAGTGAAAATAACTTCATTAAATTTCAAAAGTTATGTGCTGTTATTATATATACTTGTGAGAAGAGTCATTAGTTTTTTAATTATTCAGTATATATATATGCTGATATCCATAATGAAAGAATAGTAAACTTAATTGATTGCTGTGTTATTTTGCTAAATTATAAGTCAATGTACAAAGAACTATATTAGATTTTTCTATGAAGAGCTCTTTCCTTGGTTTATCAATGATATATAACTTTATCTGTTATTGTCTGCATTTTCAACAGCTGCATATCAATTGTATTAGTTCTTTAATTAATTGTACTGTGAAGAAAAATAGGGTGATAAAAGGATAAAGACCATTAGGTATTTTCTTGATTTATACCATTTATGCATTTTAAGTTCATTATATTATATTTATATATTATAACCCAGCAACAGCGATCCATGAAATAAATATAAGTATGCACATTAGCATAAGTTCTCCTCTGGACCAATCATACAATAATGGGTATATAACAAATAAAATTTCAGGTTTTTATTTTTATTTAAGTATAAAGAATATTTACTTTCATAATGGTCAGTATAAGTTCAAAAATATATATTAATTTGGGTTTTCAATAGATATAATACATAATTTCTCCTTCTACTTCTATCAACATCTGTTTCCCTTTCACAGTAAACATAAATAAAGTTAAACTGTAGGTATTCGAGTCTAATAAACGCTTCTAACAGGTGTTGGCTAGCAAAATAAATTAACCATGAACTGTTAACATCAATATGAATAAGAGAGAAGTTTTATTAGAATTTTCAATATTTTCATCTTGTAGTAAGCAAAGCTAATGCAGTAGGTAAAACTGAAAATTTTATTATACCCACTATATCATTAAGTACTTTTATAATAAAAAGTAAAATAGCATAGTAATGTGATTTAATTGATACAGGTATTGGAGAATGGCTCATATGAATCACTTCAATGTGACTTTGGAATTTAAATGTACTCTTATATGGTATAGCTTTGTTATTCAGATTTTCTGAATAAATTGGTGTGATGACAACAAAGAATATAAAAAAAATGTATTTAAAGAAAATAAATATTTTTTAGCACTATAATATAAAATTGAAATTCCAGGCAAATAAAATAAAATAATAATAAAAATTATTTATTTAATAAAAATAATTATAGTATCAATCATTATTTAAACAAACATGTAGTTACTATTGATTAATAGATTATTCAAATAAATTCTATAAACCAATATTTACATTCAAATCTGTATTATTAAGATAACTGACATTTTTATGCAACAAATAATTGATCCTTTCCATTAAGATAAGCTACTGACAAAATGTTGTCCATAGAAAAAACAACAAACTTGATTCAAAATTGGTATATAACTCATTAGCTTAAAATTGCTAATTATTAGAAGAAAGAAACGAATTTATATAGGTCTTACATATTTATGCTTAAACAAAACAGAATATCAATATAATTCAATACTACAAATAATCTTTCAAGTTTAAAAGGGGATAAGAAATAGAGCTATACCACCACATCTAGATATATCCTTAATGTACCTATAAATTTGCCTAGCAAAACTTTAGGGTAAATAATGATTAAAAAAAGCCAACATTTAGCTACATGATCTTAAGTGTTATATTAGCATCTATCACCAACTTGGAAGGGCTTAATAACATATAAAGTAACAATAAACCATAAAAATAACTATCACCCTAAATATATGTCAACTAGCAAAATGCCACTAAAGTGTAAAGGTATTATTATAACTAACATATGAGAAAATTAATTTTGCATCTACCCATATATACAACCCCACATATTCCAAATAGAGAAATATGAAAGACCAATATAAATATAAGTGTAAAGCAGTATATATAAAAATAGGAATTATAAAATTAATCTGAACCATACATCAAACTCAAATAAACATATTCACCTGCATGCACTTTATAAAAGACTTCATTACTCTGTGTACATGTTTATCACACCTGCATATCATTGACAAATTATCTTTGAAAATTCTTAAAATATTAAAACTCATTATATTACCTAATAATGAAATACACAATATTATATGTATTATCATCATCAATCATTATCAGTCCACTGCAGAATGAAGATCTCTCCAAGTTCATTCCATCTTCTCCAATCTTTAACTTTTCTTCTCCACATCACCCCTGCACACTTTCTTATTTCATTCATCCATCTCACATGTGGTCTCTTTCTAGGTCTTACAATCTCTTGGAATCCAGTTTAAGATTTCAATTGTCCATCTATTATCATCTCTTCTAGCAATATGTCCAGCCCAACTCCACTTCAGTTTTTTAATTTTTTCAATGAGGTCAATAACACCTGTTTGTTCTCTTACCCATATATACCTGGGTCTCGTTTTATGCGGTAGATAGGTTCACAGAAAACTCACATTAAAAAAAATCGCATAAAAATAGACTTAACTTACCTTGAAAAATGGGGGATAGGTTCTGTAATTTTCATAATTGGCATAAAAGCAAAGCAAATTACTTTAAAATTTGCATTAAAAAAATAAGGAAATAAAGTATGACTAATAAAAAATATCAAATATTTGAAAAAAAATTGATACAAGACAAACTTTTTTATATTAACTACAGTATTTAATTCTACATTTTTTCATATGTATTTTAATCTTTATCGCTATTTGAGGATATGCGGTTCGTTTGTTAACTGGTAAGAAATCAGATTCGTCACAAGTGAAAGTACAACTAGCGCCACTTTCAGTCTTGTGCTGTGTTCATGGTTTTCTGTTGACAACTGATAAATAAATTTTCAATGTTCACAAAAAAAAAATGAGATTGCAATCAAAACAAAAAGATTATACATTATCATTAGAAATATTATTTTTAGTTTATAAAATTAATAAAATCTTCGTTATTTATTTTAAAAATCTACAATTATTTATTTCTGTTATACTTAACAAAATACGTTTTAAAAATTTAAAATTTTTGAATATTTATTGCGATATTTTTATATGTAAGTATAAATCTATTATTATTATTTATTTATTAGTATAAGTAGGTTATTTACATAGAAGCTAAGATTCTAAATACAGCTTCAGGCCATATTCATACATACTAGCTGCTAATATAACGTTATATTTTTGAAAAAAAAAAAGTATTTCAAGTCAAAATAAGTTATTAATAATTTAAATTTCTTGATATCTAATAAATATAGTGAAATATGAAAAAATATTAAGAAGAAACATGAATCGCATAACTTCAAAATCGCATTAGAATAATCCGCATAAAATGAGACCCAGGTGTATTGCGTTTTCGATCTCTTCTTGTTATTCCCAATATGCATCTCTCCATACTTCTTTGAGTGGTCTGAAGTCTCTGTATTGCTCTAATATAAAATAAGACATAAAATAAATAATACACTAGTAAATAATAGTACCAATATTAATACTATGATATATTTTGTACTGTTCCTTTAAAAGTCCAAGAGTTCATAAGTTTTTTAAAAAAAACAAACTCTATACCTATGAGTCCAATCATTGTCCATTGAAATAAACAAGCACATAAGTTTATTAAATGTGTAAGAAAACAAAGCAGAGGTCACACAAAATATTATAAATCATTTGAATTCTTTTCAAAGAAGAGCAAAACATGTTTAATCAAATTTGAAATAAGAAATGAAGTTTTCATAATGATAACATATACTGCAATTTAACAGGTTTGATAGTGATAACGCAACAGATTTTAAATAATTTGGTTTTGTGGAAGAGTAAAAAAAAACATACTAATACAATAAACGGGATTTTATATTTAATTCAAAATATAATATTTGCATTTTACAAAATATATTTAAATAATATCTTTATTAACATAATGAAGCATAGATATAGCTCATAATGTTGTTGTTGTCTTTAGACAAATCATAATTCCTAAAATGAATAAGATCCATTGACTTCTTTTGTTTTTGAATAATTTTATAAGTTAGATTCACAAATTTTCAACAATGATATAGATGTGAATAAGGTTCCTTTATATTTATTCTCAGTAGAATTAAATAATACAATAATAAGTTTGTAACAATTCCTTGTCTATAGATAAGGATACTTAAGTAACTTTGTCAATCAAAACATATTTACAACAGTTTGCAAAAAAAATAATAATTCATAACTAATTTAGGTAAACAGTGCATGAGAACAGGATTACCAATCTTTAAACCTAAGTTGTATAGAAATTTTAGCTTTAAATAAAATATTAATATAGTGTTCTAGATAATTATTAGAATTAACAAAAGTTTATAAATATGGATTAACATATGTAAATTATTTTTCCAGCTTGAAATTTTACTGCCACATTTCTTCTATATAATGAAGTTTTGAGACTTCTGTTTTTGCAATAAAATAATGTCCATTCCATAATGTAGATATTACCCAAAAATAACAATGGAATGGTAAGGCAAGAGGTATTGATTACCCAAATGATATTACACTTTAGCCAGACATTATAAAGACTTATTCAACTGATATGTGATTCCCAAAGTGAAGGCATAAAATCATCTTATTATTTTCTCCTTTTAAAAAAAAAAATATGTGCAGATATTTATGTATGGAATATTGGATTGATCATGTGACTCCAATTAGTCACTCTATAATTAATACTTGGGTGGGGTTTTAGTTAATTGATGTGAACTTTCAATCGGTTTCTAGGCAGGGTTTTCTAAAAATAACTAACTTTTAAACATGTCTAGACATAAATAAAATAATAAAATAGTATTAATTAATTTAATTTAATTAGCTAAACAATATTCATTTCAATTCTTTGTATAATATTAAAATTGTATTTTACCCATTTGATAATTAATTAATTAGCTTTTGTTTCTTTTAAAAGTTCTCAAAAATTAGAATTTAAATAATTTATTTCAAAAACAGCAATTTTAAATAGGTTCCTTTTAAAACCTTTCTTTTAAACAATACAAACATTCATGTATACCCTAGCAATGTCAAGTAATAATTAAAACTATAATTCACAAATTAATGGCTATCAGTTTGAAAATACCATTCTTGAGGTTTACAGCCTTTATAATTACATCTAAAATATTGCAAAAACTTTATTTACTAAAGCTTGCACAAACTTACTTTACTTTAATCTATTTTATTTAACTTTAATTTTTGTGACTTTCAATTTTAAATAGTCATTGAAATAAACTACACTAATAACTTTACAACTAGTATTTAAACATAGTCAAGCACTTAATGAATAGCTACTTCTATTAAAATTAATAAAAAAAAATTTTGCAGCATTATATTGCAGGTTTAATTTTCCATTGGCTAAATAAAAGCTTACAGTTTAAATATAAATTGATAATTTAATAAATTAAATTTTTCTTTTTTATGAGTGTGTAATCAACTGTTTCATTTATATGAAATACACTGGGTAGCTGAAGGGAGCTTGAAAGTTTTTGTTCAAATCCCTATAATTACATCTAAATTCCAAGTATATAAATTATACTTGTATTCAAATATTACAAATTCAGCCTGTATCTTGCCCATCCCTCTTCTGTAGATTTATATGGACAAAATCCTACATATGAGGGGTCAGAGTGACTTAAAATCAATATGGGCATGATAATAATAGTAGCAAGGGATTTGGATTTGGCATTCCATCAGCAGATTTTCAATGATGTGGATGACTGAGGAGTTGGAAGATGGAATAGATTGAAAACTGCCCATTAAAGTTTGAAGATTTGCTATCTTAATATAAACTGAACACTGAATATATATATGAATGGGAGATGATCTGGACCAACTGATGAGTGCTAGTTCAGCATGAAATACATATATTGGAGACCCATTTACCTTTTTCACAAGTATGTGATCATGTGTGTCGGTTGTATGAGATAGGCTGGATAACTAGTCTGTTCAAATTCTCTATAATTACATCTAAATTCCAAGTATAATTTATCCCCTATAATTACGTCTAAAC
The DNA here is from genome assembly GCA_028023455.1 of Epiperipatus broadwayi. Lineage (NCBI taxonomy): Eukaryota > Metazoa > Onychophora > Udeonychophora > Euonychophora > Peripatidae > Epiperipatus > Epiperipatus broadwayi. The sequence goes on from JAQFVV010006207.1 coordinate 13,698,720, forward strand.
TCCAAATATATAAATTATACTTGTATTCAAATATTACAGATTCAGCCTGCATCTTTCCCATCCCTCTTCTGTGTAATTAAATGGACAAAGTCCTATATATGAGGGGTCAAAATGACTTAATATCAACATAGGCATGACAATAATATTGGCATCAACTAGGGATTTGGGCTTTCCATCATCAGATTTTTAATGATACGGATGGCTGAAAAGTTGGAGGGTGGAGTAGATTGAAGCCTGTCCATTAAGGTTTCAATATTTACTATCTTAATATGAACTGAACACTGATTATATATATATATATATATATGCAGCAGATGCTGAACTTACTGATGAGTGCAGGTTCAGCACAAAATAAGTATATTGGAGACTATTTATCTTTTTCATGTGTATGAGATAGATTGGATAACTGATTGATGCATAAATCAATACAGAGTCTCAAGACAACAAAATAATATCATGGCTTTCTATGAGATTTTATTCTGCAAGGAAATTATAAAACTAATATTAAATAATAACTAATTACTTAACTATATTTAATGTATATTAAATTTAATCCAGCAATTCTAACAAATATTATAATACATTTTGTTAATGTCCTATTAATTTTTATTTCATAATTAAAATTAGAAAAATATTTTTTAATTAGTCTTTTATTATATCACTTTTATTAAGAAATAATTATAAAACTAGTATATATATTTAATGAATGTTATGTACTGAGTCTATAGCATGGAGATATCTGTGATAATAACTAAATGCTAACCTTAACAAATTTTCCTTTCAATAATAATAATGATGATGATGATGACAGTGACGCATGGTTATTAAATCTAATCTTTTTTAAATCCCATTCTCATATTTAATATCAAATATTTATTCATTTATTTTTTATATACATCTTATATTTAATATCCATTCTATTTCATATTTAGCTATTATTTTCCTTAAATGCATAACTGTACTTCAGACATGCCTGTGATTGTGCAAATCTACTCCTGTTAATGCAAATAGTTGTAATATTTCTTCCATTTTTTTTTTTAAAAAAAGTGAGAAATTGATAATAAATTTTTAAATTAACAATAGCTAGATGGATCTTTTTTAATAAATATAATCTACAATAGAGGATATGAGCTCTTTGTAATATCTGACCAAAAATAATACAAACAGCAATGATTATGCAAGCAAATGTTTAAACATATAGTACTAATTATCATCATCATATGATTTATTGCTTGGAAGTTTGTAAATTCAAGCACCAGGAGTAATAGATCCATAAATCCAGAGTTGCAGAATCAGCCACTAACATTGCATCAAATCAATCTTGGTTTAAGCAAATATCATTATTTGTTTTTGATGGTTTTATAATTACCCATATTATTATAGGCTTTTGACCTGGGAATTCAAATATTGTAAGTAATAGTTTTTTTTTTGCTTGCCAATTCTTACGGCCAAGGCCATAACATTTGAAAGTTCCTTAAAAAAATACTGACAGTTTTAATCTTCATGCAAGGTCACATAACTCTAATTCAATGTAGAAACATTTTCTTAGAATATATTTTTTCTTTATGAAAAAGTTGAATTGCTAGAAAGTCATGTCAATTTATTCATTATTTATTTTTACTTCTGTATAAAATATAAAACCAAAAGTTTGAAATTTCATGCTAAACATTTAATGCAAATAGAAATAATTTTCATGAAATGGTCACTTTTAAGTTATACTAGGGTTTGAAAAAGCATAAAGTGACAAACTTTTATTAATATAATAATGAATTTTTTACTTAATACGAATATAAAATTTCATATAAATGTGAATAGATAATGGATTTAGAGTGTTTTTTTTATATATTTAATAATTTTTTTTAAAGCAGGTATTTACTAATAAATTAATTTTTTTTATGCATTTCTCTTTTTACCATGTCTTTATGATAAACAAAAATAGTGTAACTTTTATTATAATATTTAAATTACTGCTACTTACAATGTAAAACTTCTTTATAATTAAGTAAATTATAAATAATGAATTTAAATTTTTTTATTTTTTATTAAATTGCCCTTTTTTATGGAGTATTTGCTAAAAAGTTACATTTGAGTTATGTTAATATATTATTTAATTTTTAAATATTTTCTATTTTATAGATAAAATTACAGGTTTGTATTTGAGTGATTTTGTGTCTTTTGAAAAAATTTCCAAATTCAAATTTATGTTTGAATCCAGATTTTTGATTTGATTATAGTCTATATTTATACATATATATTAAATAAATAGTAAAGTATACAATATATTTTTTATAAAATGAAGTTGTAAACATTGTGCTTAGATAAATACTGATGGAGTTTTATATCAGCTTCAAATGCAGCTAAATTATGATTACCTTTGATATTCTTGTGGAATGTAAACAGAAGGTATTACAAATTCAATTGGGATATAAGAATTTTTGTTGAGAAATATATAAAAAAATAAAACAAAAAATTAGCTTTGTCAACCATTGTTAACCGAGAGGTTATCGCAGCTGCCTTGCAAGCAAGTAGTTGGTTGCCGACGGTTGTGGGTTCGCCTCCTGGCCGATGCTATGACATATGAAAAAAAAAATTAGCTTTCTTGATCTAAAAAGACATTTAATAAACTAAAATGGGTTATTTTGTGCATATTTTGTTCCATTTTTCTTTTTTTCCCCTCTTCTATCTTGAGAATGAAATGCATCTCTTCTTTTTTCTCAGCAAAAAAAAAAAAACAAAAATAAAACAATATTGCTTATAGCTTGTATTTATAATTTTTTATTTATTTAAATTTTTTTAGGCCTAGATATTTTTTAATTTGTTTTTAATTGTTTTCTAATTCTTTTAAATATAGTGTATAGAAATGTAGATAATAACTTTGAGACCTTTCTCACTTATCTTACAAGATTCATATCTTCACCTCCCAACTGATATGCCAAAATCAGTTACACACACATATATAAATTATTTGTAAACTTTTACCCAACCTATTTTGACTAATTATACCATAAATAATATTTTGTCATATATCATAACTTTAAAATAGTTAAATATGCTTTTTTTTTTGTCTAATTTACAACTCAAATCTACAATTTATATACAAATACACATTCTCTAAGTCTTCTGTTATTCCTGGTCTCTTCTTCCACGTATTTCTTCTAATGTTTCATAATGGAACAATTACAAATTCCATATCTTAAGTTTGTTTGAATTAACATATGTGAATAATGTGTATGCAGATAAACTAACATTAATAAGAAATTCATGGTTATAGAGCTTTTTTAGATTTATGAGTTTTTCAATTTCAATACCCACCCCCTATCTCTCTATTGAAAATTTGAATAAACATTAATTTTACTATATATATGACATCGTAAAATCTTGTATATAGCTGTAATTAAAACAACAAATCCAAATTATTTAATAAATTTATCCGAATAAAAGTTTTGGAATTAGAAATATTTGGAATTAATGTAAGCTATTTGCATAATTAATATTTTTTTTATTGATTTATATTTAAATTAATTTTACTATCATTTTTTAAAATTAATATTTTATATTCTTTTAACTCTTAAATATCTTTTTATTGCAATAATATTATGACATATCTAGAAAATCAAAAGATCTTTGCCTTATTTTTGATATATCCAGTAATCTTTTGTCATTAAATCTTATCAAAAATCCTATTATTTGTGATTCCATTCATGAACAATTTAAGTATTCTTGTGAAATTTCTATAATCATTCCAACATCCTAGAATTTTTTATTCTAAATTAACTTTTGTTATCATTATTTCTATTTATATTTTTTAAATATATAATAACCTTTATCTTAGCTCTGGTAAACAAATTTTGGTATTTTATGTTTATCGGTATGAGTGCTAAATTGTCTCATATCCTATAACCAATATTCTCTTATTATCTTTTCAAATACTCTTTAAAAAGCTTTTTTACGTTTTGCATTTCTAAATTTGCTTAGATGGTCACAAAACGATGTGCCAAAAAAAAAGAAAAGCATTTTATGTATAAATATTAATATATATATAATACATGATATTTTGTTGTTTTATATTATATACCTACATCTCCAACTATCAAGCTGAAAATTTTTAAAATTCTTAACATGATTCACCATTTTTCTTTTCTACTTAATTTGCTTACTACAAACTATTATTTGTATAATGATAACAAGATTAAATTATATAATTTAATTAGTTTAGTATAAGTCATCATCATTAATAGCAGCCATTTAGATGAATATAGTTGTTCTAACTCCAGAAAAAAAAAGTAAGAGAGATAAGTAAAAGATGATTTTTGGGATAAATATACACCTGGGTCTCATTTTATGCGGGTAGATAGGTTCCACAGAAAACTCACATCAAAAAAAATTGCACAAAAATAGACTTAACTTACCTTGAAAAATGGGGGATAGGGTCTGTAATTTTCAGAATTCGCATAAAAGCAAAGCAACAAAGAAAAATTACTTTAAAATTTGCATTAAAAAAATAAGCAAATAAAGTATGACTAATAAAAAATTTCAAATACAGTATTTGAAAATAATTAATACAAGACAAACTTTTTTTTCCTTTTTTATTAATTACAATATTTAATTTTACATTTTTCTACAAATTTTAATCATTACCACTAGCATTTGTTTATAAACTGGAAAGAAATCAGATTCGATGTGATGTGTTGTATTGTAGCTTCTTCTTAAACGAAGTCAAGAATCTCAGCAATTATGCCCAGAGAAACCTGTTAGCCACTTTATTTTTATTTGTGATGTGATGTACAACTAGCGCCACTTTCAGTCTTATGCTGTGTTAATGGTTTTCTGTTTCTATATTAAAAAAATGAGATCGAAATCAAAACAAAAAGATTATACATTGTCATTAGAAAGATTATTTTCAGTTTATAAAATCTTCATTTTTTATTTTAAAAATCTAAAAGATTATTTATTTCTGTTATACATAACAAAATATATGTTTTAAAAGTTTAATTTTTTTGAATATTTATTGCGATATTTTTATGTGTAAGTATAAATCTATTATTATTATTTACTCATTAGTATAAATAGGTTATTTACATAGAAGCTAAAATTCTAAATACAGCTTCAGGCCATATTCACGTTAGCTGCTAATATAACGTTATATTTTTGAAAAAAAAAAAGTATTTCAAGTGAAAATAAGTTATTAATAATTTAAATTTCTTGATATCTAATAAATATAGTGAAATATGAAAGATATTAAGAAGAAACATGAATCGCATAACTTCAAAATCGTATTAAAATAATCCACATAAAACGAGACCCAGGTATATAAACCAATATGTAAATATAAACATAGCAATAAATTCATTTGCTTATTCTTTAGTATTTTTTTATTATTATGTATTGTTATCTCTTAAAATTTTTTGCAGAAACCTTTTTTCTTGAAAATCTTCATTACTTTGCAAAATTGTAAATCTCCATTGTATTCTGCTCTCAGTTATATCCTTCCAATTATATCTTTTTGGAGTGATTTTGAGATAATATATTGTAACAGTATGGATCTGGAGTGTAAACTTGAGGTGATGGAAAACCATCATCATCAAACCCAAGTCAATACAAATTTACATTTACAAATATGCATAAATATGAGGAATTATAATGAGCATGAGAGGAAGGGATCAACACAGAAATATATTAAGTAACCCCAAGTTACTATAAAATTTAAATATAAAAGGAATGAATTTCAAATGAATAAGGAATGTCTATGAGGAACATGAGAAATTACTCTGAGAAATCAGCCACTTGTAACAGTATGAAGAAACAGGGGGTGAACCTGGGGTGATGGAAAATTATTAATCCCAGTTACTACAAAATTTAAATATAAAATTAAATATAAAAAACTGAATAAATATGAAGAATGACTATGGGAATGAACAATGAACATGAAAGATCAATACCAAAGCTATAAATAAGTAATATAAGTAATTATAAGTTCACCAGCATTACCCACAATACAATAAAAAGAAATCAACAGTCAATCTTGTGATTGGATTTGAAATAGGTCTACTTTAGACTAGGTTAATTATTTAACCCATCACAGCTTGGGGCAGATTATTTAAACATTAATTTGGATGCACAAACTTAAGTGCTAATCCATAACAATTAAAAAATAATGCTGTGATACTAAAACATGCTGATCATCATCAATGCTCTGGACACTTAGTACATTAATGTACTGACCAACTACAAACTTAAATTGTAATAAATACTAAACTAAATAAAATATAGTGCATGGACTTTGAAGGGTATTTTCTTTGTGCCAATCCAGGATCATCATCTGGATGTCCATAAACACTAAATATAACCTCATTTATTTAATAGATCATTATGCATGAATGTAGCTCAGGAACAAAAGTTCTATAACTGTTACTGTGAACAAGATTTATAATACAACATATAATAAGTGTGGTATAATAATTTATGAACATATTTGAATTGTCACAAACCTATAAATGAAATTCATTTTTATAATTATAATGACTGATTCAACATGTATGTGTCTACAAATGTACCATAACATATGGGAATTGTCATATAATAATAATAATAATAATAATAATAATAATAATAATAATAATAATGATGATGATGATGATGATGATGATGAAGAAGTAAGTTCACATTTTAATGATACATAAATAATGATTGTTTTCCTACCCATGAAAATGTGTACACACCCTGACATTTATGTCATATGATATTTTAATTTGTCAAATTAAAAATATATTTTTCACATAAATGCACACATATGTGTGTTTACATAAAAATGTAAACAATATAAATTAAAACTTAATTAGCCTCTTTTATGGTAAAAAAAAAAAAGGAAAAAACACTCATTTGGAAAGTTTCATTTAAAATTTAGGTTCTTGAGCCTCATTTTCAATATTTAAAAAAAAATAATTCAGAATTTCTCTCTCTCTCTCTCTCTTTATAAACAATATCGGGAACAAATAATCTTCTAGACACAAATGTCATTTATAATTTTTTTTTCTTGTTTTATTTTTAGTTGACAAAGTCATTTAATTTTAAAATTTGTTATTTAGAAGTTTTAAATGCCATTTCAAGAAATTATTTAAAATACTATCATTCTCAATATGTATAACACTACTCACCAGCTGTATTTTATATTATGCAGTATTCTTATATGTGGTTCTTTGCATATAGATAAAACAGCATATGTATAACATTCTTCAGCAAACTGATGGCCTTTCTGGGTAAGCTGGTCCCTTCTAAACAGTAGAATGACTTATTGTCATGTTTGGGAAAGATGTAATCCAAGTAACTGTTGGACTGCAGTGACCTTCCTTTAATCTCTATGCTGTGTAATATATATATATATGGGCTTTGACTACATAAAATCTGGGTCTTGCTTCCATGTGAATCCAAACTACTATAATGAACTATTAGCAGCAGCTGGATCCACTGTCTTGTCTTCAGTTATATGTTTATGCTAGATATTGTGTCACCATCTGTAAAATTGTAAAAACTCCTTAATCCTCTCAACCTTTTATAATTAGGGTGGGGTCAGGTGGTATAATAATTAAAAATAAGTTTTCCTTATCTTGATTGGTTTTATGAACTTTCCATTGTAGTTTTAGAAATTATGAAACATCCTAAAATAAAAATTTTATATTGCTTTTATGTTATTTTGATAGGAGATCTTCATTTTAATTCTATATAATAAATTTTGAAAAATAATTTTGTATATAATTAATTTAGATAAAGTATTTGTATCTCTACAAGGAAGTAGTTGCATCTTTATGTTAGAATATCAGGCAAATGTTAAATGCAGGTGATGCACATTGAATTATGTACTGCATCTCAATCTACAAGTTTGACCCTTTTTAAAAAAAAACATTAAGATATTTATAATGTTCCATATTTTTAAGCTGCCAAAGCATTAGAGAGTTTTGAGAATAAGAACATTTTGTAAATCAAGCATTGAATTGGTAAGACTAATATAATCATCAGCTTTCTGTTAAATGTATAAAGCATTTTGATGCATTCTTTATTAAGCAACTGATAAATTGTTCTAAAAACCTCTGTCACGAAAGATGGGAAGCAAAGTTGGAACAGCCATACTTGTTTAATGCTATTTCAATTTCATTTCAAATGCTTGTTTTTCTACTATGAATAATAAAATATATCTTACTATTTTGTAATATGAATAAATTTCATAGGCAATTATATATTTTCAAACATTCCTATAAAACCTTAATAATTAACTTTATCTAATAATTTAATTAAATTGATAAATAGAAGATATATAACACACCAAAGACCATATCCATATCTCATTTTGATTCTCTAAAACCACACTGAGTCTTTGGTCATCAGTCATCAATGACTAACAGCAATATATTCAATTTTTTGTATAATTTAAATATCTTATACATTTTAAAATTAATTGTAATCTGTTGTGACCATTATTTATCGTGTGTGATATGTAATTAGCAATGTTATGTTATTAATTTATTAATTAGAAAAATAAACATAGCTTGCTGTATAAACTAGTTTTTTTTTTTTCTAATTTTTTTTCATCAATTGCACTGAGTAAAAGTTTAAATAAATTATACAATTACCTGTAGAAATGATATAAGGTAAAATTTATTACACATTATATAATTATTATTTCAATATTAGTAAAGATATTAAAAATGGAATTTATTATTTTCTGCATGGTTATAAATAAAGCTTTTTTATCAAGACATGATGAGAATATTTTTCATGCTTTAATATTAACATTTGAATTTAATAATATATGTTAAGATTTTCTTCAAATATGATTTGTTGTAGTGCATTATAGTGAAGGCTTTTAATAATGAAAGTTGAATTGAATTGACCACTATACTTTTTTTTTTAATTAGAAGATTCCTGTTAATGTAATTTTGTTAGATTCATTTTGTACATTAAATAGAGGTAGCTATAAACATCATATGTAGCAAAATCTGTTATTAAATTAGAATATTTCTCAGTGTAAGTCAAGCTTTTCAAACTTTTAAAAGTCTTTAAATAGCCATAGTTTGAATTCTATCATTAGTGTTTTCAGATCATATTCATCATATATTAATGTATATTTAGATTATATAAATAGTTTTTAAAGAATCTTAAAAGATTGAATGTCATGAATTCTGCTGAGAAACATAATTTCTTATTAGATTTTATTATATATATTTTCTATATGCAGAGAAGATTGTAAACTTATTAGAGAGAAGAAATTTAGAGGTGAATGTATATGTATGAAAATAAATAATTTTAGTTTCATGATTAGTAAATATAGGTTTTGAAAACATGAGATGTTGTAAGTAAATATATTCTATTTTATCTGTTGAGTATAATGGATTCTCTAGGATTTTTTTTCTAAGAGAATCCCTATTTTTTTAAATTTCTATAATCTTATTTCTATTTTTATTTGCTTCTTTTTATATTTATTTTATGTTTTTTCCAATTATCATATTGATAATATGAATACTGGGCAACTGCAATATAGAATGACAGTTGTTCATGGTCATGATAATGACAAAATATTTTGAATTATGTTGATGGTTTTTATAAATAGACAGAAAAAAAACAATGAATTTTTTAAAAGGTGGTAATCAACCTTTTACACATGCACTGAACTTATATATTAAATCAACTTTGTTTTTGTCGAATATGCAGAACCTCTCAATTCAAGGGACAAGACTTAGAAAAGATAAGAGTGGTTGCTTTATCTTTGTACCTAAATTTAATTACATAGGTCAATCTTAAATAGGTCAGAAGACTATTGAGAAATTAGTTAATATTTTTCATAATTTATGGATTTAATGAGTTAGTTAGATTAAAATATCCAGTTGATGCTAGTTTGTGGGAAAGAGAAATTTGAAGCTGCAGAAGAATGAATCAATGAAAACTTGATAATGTAAAGGTGAAAATGGATTGCTTTCATACTGACATAATAAATAAGAGAATTGGAAGAATTCAGATTAGGAGAATATACTTTTCACTATTCAGGTTGTGGATAATGAAAAAGAAATAGTATAGATGTCATTATGAGGGTAGATATTGCAAGAATTGATATTGAATATAATTCTGTGAATGATGGATTGATATCAGTTTTATTTTATGGATGTTGATTCAAATGATTATAACACAAATCTGTGCTCAACAATTAAGAAAAAAAAGATTCACGAGTGGATTCATGTAGAAATTGACAAAAGCTGTAGTCAAAACTATTTCTAGTGAAAAGAGTCTGGATATTGTAAGTTGAAAATAAAATGAAAAGAAATATTATTGGACCATAAAGTGAAGTAAGAATATGACTATTAAAGTTTTGTGAATTCAGTGGTTTTTTAAAATTATTAATACATCTTTTAAGCAATTAAAATGGTGGATGAAGTTCAAAAAAATAAAATGAAAAATTTTGGAACTGATCATAAATTTTTAATGTATAAACTTCTAGTGAAGCTGAAATAACATCAACATAATTTTTCAGCATTCTAAACTTAATATAGAAACATGACTACTACTTTTCAGAAATTGATATGAGATTTTGATGTAGTTGATGGTGGACTAAATAGTGACTTCTGCAATAAAGATGAATCTGCAAAAAAGTTTAAACTAAGATGAAATGACTAGAAAATTAGAATATGTGTCACAAGATAAAGTAGTACTTGTGAAATAAAGAAATGAAACCAATTAAAAATACTTTTCTGAAAGAACTGAATAGAAATTCAAAAGAGAAACCAAGTATAACAAGAAGTTATTTAATAAAACATTTGTAAATAGATTTAAAAAAGGAAACCACCTTGTAAATACAATAGCAGGTTTCAAGGGATTAATGAGACCAAAAGGGAATTTTAGCTTCCAGATAGTCTGCTGAAAAATGTCAATTAAGTGAAGATAATTAAAAGGTCAAATAAGAATGATAAATGTATGTAGAAGAATTATATTAAAAGTATATTAACTATAACCATTTCAATGGGTTCAAATTACAATTAGGAACTTTTGATAATAGAAGATGTCATATTAGAATGCGAATTTATTGGCAAAAGGTAGAAAATTGCAAGAATAGTTGGCACTGAATAAAATTAGAAAAGAATCATAAAAATGCTATCACATTTAAGTCAATTAACCTGGAATTGTATATCTCTTATGATTCTTGTTTATAAGACTATTGATAATCTTTCAGCATATATTAGAGCCTTATATTGAAAAAAATCTGCCAAATATAATTAATTTCGGGAAAAATCAAAGATTGAAAGGTATGCAGTGAATAATTGAAGGATTAGGCAGTATATTGGAAAATGTTTTTGATGTATTTATTCATGTTATTCAAAGGGGATTTGAATCCAGACTTTCAAGCTCCCTACAGACATCCACTCTATCCAATATAAATGATATGCAACCACATACATGTGGAAAAGATAAATGATTTCCAATATATGTATTTCATGCTCAACCAGCACTCATCAGTTGGTTTGGATCATCATCTCCCACACACATATATAATCAGTGCTTGGTTTATATTAAGGTATCAAATCTACATACTTACAAGGTTCAATCCTCTCCACTCTTCAACTCTTCAGTCATCCATACCACTGAAAATCTGATGATTGAATGCTCAAAGTCTTTGATGATGTTAATATTATAGTCATAGCCATGTTGTCCTTAAGACAATCTGACCCCTCATATATAGGACCTTAATATGTTCATTTAAATATACATAGGAGGGATGTGCAGAATATGGAGTTTGAAAGTCTGGTTCAAATCTCTATTAATTACATATAGGTTATATATATATATATATATATATATATATATAATACTTGTTTTTCAATATTATTAATGTTACATTATAAATTGCTCTTAAGAAAATGAGCACATCAGAACATTATGAAGTATTTTATATGGAACAAATTTTTTTTTTTGCTTAAAATAGGTTATTTGTTTGTTTGTTAAATATATAATAAAGTAAGCCAAATTGAAAGAAAACAAATGTGAATGCAATATTAGTGAAAGATACACCAAACCTTAGATGGGTACACCACAATTATAGTTGAAAATAGAATTGATCTGAAAATATTTATTAGAAAAATATAAAACAAAAAGTAAGAAGATAGAATTATGTCTTAAGATTGATGCATATTAAAGATGTAGATCTAATTTTGTCAATAGATTTTGTTTCTTTGAATTTTTCGTCTACAGCAAATGATCCAACAATCAAGAGATTTATTACAAATTGATACTAAGTAGAGTTGATTGATTATAAAAATGATATTGGATAGAGTTGCAATGAAAAACCTTGAAATATTTTTAGATTAGGGGAATATTTAAAAATGAAAATTATAATTATTCAGACGATGGTATTAAATGTGAAATTTTAATACAAGGATAGTAAAATTATTATTGTTTTTGAAATGTGATGCTTCTGAATACTTTTAAAAATACCACATAGCATAGGAACAAATAAAAGAATCTTTAATCAAATCAAAATTGATTTTCATTTTAAACACAAATGACTAAGTTTAAATTATTTTAATTTGGTGATATGTAATATTATCATTAAATTAAAAAGTATTATCTTATCTGAAAAGTTTTTGCTGAAAGAAGTGAATGGTCATCAATGAGATGGGCTTGAAAAAACATGCAGATGATGGATCATGCTTGGCAAATACTATTTATATTGAAAACCTAAAGTTTTTTTTTATATTTTTCTATATTATATCAATTTCATCTTCCTAATCCAATATAATATTGTCAAACTGTTTTTGAATTCTCTATAGAATTGTTTATTGTGATTTTTCTTATTACTCCAATATGTTAGCTCATATTTGTTGACTTTAACTTTTTCCCTATCTATTTGCTAAAAGAGTACATAATTTTCTATTAATGTATCTTTTTCATCATATTTTATTATAAAGCCAATTTTCAATACATATGTCATTCACTTAATGAATAGTATTTCTATAGTGTAATTTTCATTTCACCACTCTCACACAAGGTAGGGACTGGTTTCTATCTGTTTTTGGTATCTTGTGGAAGGATGTAATCATAAATATATGACCACAGACATATGAATAAAATGCATGATTCCCAAGATGCACACTTTGTCCTGAACCAACTATTCATTAGTTGGCTCAGATCACAATCTCTTACACATATGTTTATCATTATTCAGTATATAGATAGCCAATTGCCACAAGTTTGACATAAACCCCTAATGGAAATATAGTAATAATTTTTATTAATCATTCATTAAATTATAAATTATCCACTTAATGAATATTTCTATAGTATAATTTTCCTTTTATCATTATGACTAATAAAAATTATTAATATGTCATTCATTACTTATTACAAAATCAATTTTCATTACATGTTACATATGTCCTTTATTACTTATATATAATGTCATGGGGGAAAAAATTATATTATTTTCTAAAAAATGTTATTTTTGGAAGAAGAAAAAAAATCTACCCAAAATATTTTTTAAATCTAAAATTTACACACACACACACACACACACACACATATATATATATAATCAAAATATTCTAGAATAAAGAAAAAAATTCCAAATGCCTATATAAAATACAAATAAAATCTTTGCTTTGTATTTTATATAGGCATATGGAATTTTTTTAGTATTCTAGAATATTTTGATTATTATATTTATTTCATTTAATATTATATATTCTAACCATGCCGTTTGCATATTCAGTTTCAGGCAATATAATATTAAATAAAATGGGTTAGCTCAGTTACAGATTACGTTTGGTTAAATGCAAATAATTAATAAATAAAATATTCTGCATTAATATTAAATGTTCCACTAGCTCAAATTCAAAAAATAAGAATAAGGTTCGGTTTATAAAATAAATAAATAAATATTTATTATTTCATGAGACTTGGAAGTGAAAATACAGGTGACAAGAAAGATTACATTGAGCCAATATCCCACAGGATACTACCTCAATGGCATAAGAACACTATCCCCCCTATTACTATCTTAAATAATAAACTTATAGTATTCTTATGACTTTAATAACTCCTACTCATTAAGATTAAACTAATAATTAAATCTTAATCTTTCGTTTATAATTGTTTAGCTCAATAAAATCTCAGGTTCATAAAATTATTCTAAGATAATCAAATCACTGTAGTAAAACATGATAAGGGATTTTTATGTCATACTCTACTACCTAAATAATAATAATAATAATAATAAAAAATAATATTTTTCATAGGATTAACTAATTTTATGTATCTTTTCTCTTCACTATAATCTTTTATTACCATAATAAAATAAATAAAATACTATAATATAATCTTTTATCTTCATAATAATGTAATAAATATATGGTAGCTTTTGGTAATCTGAAAAATATATGTGTGGGGAACTAATAGCATATAATTCGATGTACTATTATGATAATTAATTTATGACCATAAAATAATATAAAATATGATTACTTAAATAAATAAATACCAAGAAAATACTCGAATTCTTAAAATAATTCTTTATTTATTTCTGTGCAAAAATATTATTTTGATTCAATGAATCTGTGTTTTAGATGCATGGTGATGGGAAAAATAAATAATCAGACACACAAATTTTTGAAAAAAAAACAACAAATTTAACAAAGTTTTATTATAACAATAAAATAGATAACAATTTATTTACAGTATTTACACTGGATATCCTCAATTTACACCGTTTTACATTTTTATTAATTAGTTATTAAAACGATCGAGAGTTTATTTAAGTCTTCATTCTGATTTAAAATAATAATAATAAAACAATACAATTTTATTTATCTTTTTGAGATCAATCTTATGATAAAATTACATTTTTATTATACTAATTTTAATATATCGTATCTTGAAATATTATTTCACTATGCTTCCTTTTAAAACATCCATTGAAACATAGTACGGAAAAACAAAATAAGAATACTAATCAAGAGTATGGATATTTTAAAAATAAACAATTTCATTTCTGCAATGTTAAAAAATATCATATCAAAATATCTACTGATAATTTATTATTAGATTGTGTGGATATCGTTGTTCACTGCACTGTGATTATTAAATATAATACATCCTACTTAATATTACTATAATACTATATAGTTGTAATCACTGATATATTCCCTATTGTTTAATAATTATAAAATTATACTTATGCTTATTGTTTATATCATTTTACTTTATAATATAATATCTTAAAAATATGCAATACTCATTAAAAAATGAAATAAAATATTTTAAAAATTATTTAATATTTCAAAAGCAACTTTGCTTTACACATTTTATTCCTGAAATTTATTTTTATTTCCCAAAATAAAAATCTAAACATATTTTATGATTCTTTTTCCTTTTGGATCTGTTGGATTTTCAATTCCAATTTGCACAAACTATACTTCTTTTTACAAGCAAATGAACTTATCTCATTCAAACGATAGCATATCGTAAACTCTAAATTATCTATTATTTCTTTTAAAATATACCATACTGTACGATGTAGTTACATTGGAAATCTAGACAGTGAATAGATGAGTAGGCAAGTGAAGGAAAACCAGAGTATAAGTCATAGATAAAATACCATGGCACAATGTATCTATAAGAAATAGAGGCATGACCTATTCTGTCTAATGTCCTCCAATACTATCAATGATGTTAAAGCTATTCCTTCAGCTTTATTAAAACATCAATACTTAAAGAAAAATAGACACTGTCCAAAATAAATATATCAGTCACAGGGCATTGTTAACTGTACTGCATATCCACCAAGATTATAAAATACTATTCATATTCCCTTATTACATCTTACCTTAATATCATCTCTTGGGTTCATGTTCATAATACTACAACCAAGTCACTACCTTATCATCATTTCTTGAAAGATTGATCAAATCTTACATCGACAAAAAAAAAACTAACTTGCATATTCAAAATAATAAACAAAGTTCAATTCCAATTATAGCGATCTTACTAATCCACAAGAAAAGTTTGCTTTACTTTCTTATTCTATATTCTAAACACATACAAACTTGTCATATGAATTCTTGGAACATCCAATAATATGAAAGTTTTTAAAAGAATCACATAAATATTTATCATCATGTTGTGTTATATTACTAGTATAAAATTATAGTATGCATATTCCCAAAATAAATCCTAATCTCATAATTTAAAAGTGTTGTATAAATGCGTTTACATATAATTTAACATTTACACTTTCATACATTATAATTCATAGGCAATCTGCAAAAAAGAAAACAAAATATATATCATAAAATATATCAATATTCATTAACTATTACCAAATGATATCGACGTGTCATCACTTTGCAGTCTTCGGTTTTTCATCAATTAGATATAACATTGCATACATGGAAAAAAAAACACATCCATACTTTTATTTAAAATGTTCTTATTTAAATTATTAAATTATTCTACTATAAGACTCTAATACTATCAATAAATTAATATTCATGTTCCTACTCTTATAAATTAAAATAATTACATTTTAAAATTAATAAATGAGTTAAAATTATATTATTTAATCTTCAGCTGAGACGAAATTTTCTTTATAAAGTTCAAAATGCTTTTTATTTTTTCAAGAGTTTTTTTTAAAAAATGTTCTCTTCAAGAGCAATTCTACAACTCCCTCATTGCTACGATGATGAACAAGACAAAATGTTTCCGGCGGTAAGTGTTGTACGAACTCCCGGTGAACATCTCAGATTTAAAAAAAAAAAGAATAATAAAAATAATACGATGTCTTTTAAAATCTTGAAAAATAAAATAAATTAATAATCAATCCATCCTGGAAGAGTTTATAGAATAATAGTTTATGTTTCTATTGTTTAGAAGGATGATTATCAAAATTATAATAAAATCATAACAGTTAAAAAATAATTCCATGAAGCTTCTATATTATAGTATTCCATATTGGTGTAATGATGCATCATATTCCGTTGGCTTAGCTCGAACTATCCAGGTAAATTATTTGCACAATATAAAATATTTTCCATAATTCCATACTTTCATTTATTCATGTATTCCTTTTCATTGTAGGTTTCTTCTTTTAGTAAACTTTATTAACATTTATTATCTACTTTCAACAGTTTCCTTATTATCTTAAAATTCAGTTTTTTAAAAACAATTTTATAAAACACGTATAACCTTCCTATCTTAGGTTTTATAACATACGCATTCATAAATATTTTCCATTAGTCTTTACTTAAAATAATTTCTTGCAAGTATTTTAAATGTTTCCTTCAAAAGGATATAACATTTATTTCCACAGCATTGCTTCCATAAAATTATTATAAAATATATTTGTCATATCACTTATTAATCTTGGACAATACTACTTTGCTGTTATATAAAATAATGCGTAATTTACTTTTAGTCAGCAAATAGCTTCCTTATTAAATTTCTTGTACAATGTCCATAATAATAATTTATTCACTGGAATAGTCCTCTGTGTTAATATTATTAATATTATATTCATAACTATTACACCTGGGTCTCTTTATGCGGATTTATTTAACACGATTTTGAAGATACGCGATTCACGTTTCTCCGGAAGTCGAACTCCGATAATGAGCTATTACTTTAAATAATAATTTCGTGCACTTATGTCATATTGAAAGTAATAGCACATTATTGGAATTCGACTTTCATCTTAGTAATTTCAATATTTTCAGTGCTTTATAATAGTAAGATTTTATGCAATAATGAAATTAAAATCATGATTTTCACATTTTATGTATACACACATTAATTGTTACTAGATTATAATGTAAATTTGTTCAAACATTGTGCATGTTAATTTTGTATTTTAAATCACATTCTGTTTTGCTTTTTAAAAAAGAACGTAATCAATTATTAATCATTTAGTGTCTGCAAGTTTATTTTTAAAAGGTGAGTAATAGCAGTGGGCACAATTAAAATTGAAAATTAAAAAATTAAAGACAAAAATAAGAATTTAATTTTTAGTTGTTAGATTAATTACTAATTACGTTGTCACCAGAAAACCATTAACACAACATGAGAGTGACGTTTGCGCTAGTTGTATTTCTTCTTGTGAAGAATTTGATTTTTTACCAGTTTGCAAGCGAACCTGTTTATCGGCAATTAGCGATAATAATTAAAATGTGTATAAAAAATGTAAATTACTGCAAATTATGCATAAAAATATATTGTTTTGAATAAAATTAAATATTATAGTTAAAAAAAGTTTGTCTTGTATCAATTTTTTTCAAATTTGAAATTTTTTATTAGTCATATTTTATTTCCTTATTTTTTTTTGCGAAAGTAATTTTATGTTGGTGCTTTGCTTTTACGCAATTTTTGAAAAATCACAGTCCATATCCCCCCTTTTTCAAGGTAAGTTACGTCTATTTTTGCGCGATTTCGTTTGCGCGTGTTTTCTGAGGAACCTATCTATCGCGTAAAAAGAGACCCAGGTGTATATCTATTTTTAAAATTTCCATTAAATACATTTTACTTAACGGCATTTTCATATTTTTATTGCGAAGTAGATTAAGTTTACGATGAATACTTCTGACAAAGAACTTTAGAAATTAGCAAGGCATATTAAAATGAAGTTATTAAAATATTTATTTTTACACTTCCTCTTTGCAAATACTTTATAATAAATGTCCTATTAGTTTTGCAAATAAATTGTACGAGAGCACTAAAAAATTGACTAAAATAAAATTTAAAATTACTATCTCCTCGATAGCTTCTACACTTGATCACTAATACCTTTGATCAACTTAATACATTTTTTAATCACCACTGATACACCCCTGTTCAATGGTATTTATATCCTAGAAAATACCTCTTCCTATTGGTTGATTCTTACTTTTCATTTGATACCGAATTTGCATAATGTTACAGTTTTACACAATTAAATTTTGAAATAAAAAATATGACGTATTATAACTTTAAAAATATTATTTAAAAAATATTACTTTTAAATCAATTATTACTTTATTAAATATTCATTAAACATTTAAAATGACTTATAAAATAATATTTAATAATTTTTTATCCCACCTTTAATATTTAATTTATCTACTTTATTTTAAAAACAAAATATTTAACTTTTAATAACTGTATTCGTCTTTATTACATTATTTAAAAGCATTTTATAATGACTAATTTAATATTTGCTTTTGTGATAGGTAATAATTATATCCAATTCTATAATGCAATTTTAAAATACTTTGAACTTTACTAATCTAAACACCAGCAAGCATGTGTGTATAACCATTTATTATAAAAGTCACATGACTAATATAACCAAGACAGTCTGTATCCGATTTTCTGTCTGGGAATAAATAATAAATTGCAACATTTGTCGTATTAAATAAAATAATACAATACAAAATTTGGAAGAATAATTTAGAAAATATAGAACTAAATATAACTTTCACTACCATAAAACTTACTTTTAAAATATATAATATTAATTATAATTATTAAATATAATTTATAAAAATAAATATAACATTTATTTAACTATAAGTTTAAGACTATTAAAATCGAACTTTTAAACATACTTTTAAATATTTATAGCTGTGTTATTTATTATGGCTAGCTTTTGCAACCATATATAACAATATTTTTAGCTTTATTTAACTGTTCTTAAGTGATTTATCATAATTTTGTGCATTACATAATTTCATTTAGCTTTAAATTGTACTTTAAGATATTATTAACAAAATACAACTAACACATCAAGAGAACATATTCTAAAATTAATTTTTTTTAGTAATTTACTGTAATGAGCTGATTCTGACCTATCGAAAAGGGCACAATATATATTTGCTTTCTGGTGTTTCACTTTCAAAAAATTAAAATCATATTTTTCTGTATATTGGCTATATATATATAAATTTAAAAAAGGCATTAATCTTATAAAATAAATTTTTTTTTATTCAAAACATCAGAAAATCTCAAATTAGTAAATACTATAAATATATTAAATTTAGTAAGACAAAATTTTTTTAATTTTTCTTTTCCTGTTTCAATGGATAAAAATAAATTATTACAGAAAACTAGAGGTAGAAAATTGATGCTAAATGTTTTTTTAAAAATAGATTATAAAGTTTTAGGTCTTTTACTAATTAGGATTGTAATATTTAAATAGCATTAAACTGTTGCACATGCGCTTTGGATTTTAAATATAAAATGAATGAATACTAAACACTTCAACCACATGATAAAGTGTTTAGTATTCATTCATTTTATATTTAAAATCCAAAGTGCATGTGCAACAGTTTAATGCTGTTTAAATATTATAGTTTATAAAAAACATAGCTCTATATAAAATAATTGACTTAATTAGGATTGTGTTTATTGATCGATAATTAAAGCAGTTTAAATCTGTCATATATTCTGTTTTTATTATTGCTTTGCACACGTAAACGCGTAAGTTTATTTGTATGTTAATAATGTTCATCTCACTTTCTCCCCCCACCAAACATAATAAAGGATACCGATCATTATTTGTTTGTGTGAGAAATATAATTTTGTTTGTTAGATTCCATTTTTTCTTATATTTAACATTTGACTTTTGCATTATTATAAATACAAGCAAGAAAATTTGAACAAATAATATGTAGCAAATTATAATAAAAAGAGAGTAATTACATGAGTTATACTTTATAAATTTAAAGCTGAAAACTAGTTTTTCTTATTTATTCTTTCGCTTTACATTGTGAATAAATCATTTTATATTGTGAGTTAGCATTTTTCCTTTTTGACTACCTTTTTTTTTCTTCTCATGTGTCATAACATCAGCCGGGAGAACCCGCTAACCCGGGACAACTGCTTGTAAAGCAGCTGTCGCTGATCTCTCGACCACCAATGCTTGACAACCTTTGAATAGACATTTATTTCAAATAATATATTTTAAAAAGCTATTTTTTAGTATTGTTTGTTATTTTATCTTTAAATAGGATAATTTCTAATGGATTTTACATTTTCAATTATAAATTGTATCCCATGAATTTTCATTAATGATAAAATAATTAAAAATTCAAGAAAAGTATTTTGTTTACATTTTATTATTTGATTATTTTTTTGAACTTATTGTGTGGGTAGGAAAATTTCGCAAAATCTTGCTTCATCTTTGTAAATCTAGAAGCGATTTATTTTAAAAACAATATTTTTCTTTTGATGAAAGAGTACAAAAATTATTATTTGAAAAGAATTTGATCTCTTTAGTATTGCTTTTATATTTGATAACTCTGATCACACTCTGATATTTGATTATTTTAACTTTTTACGAGGAAATTCAATTCTTGACATATTCCAAGTTTAATATTTCTTTTATCAAACTTTAATTTAAGCAATGCCAGGATTAAGTTCATCTTACTAAAATTGTTGCATTCATCAATTTCCAAATATGTAACGTTTTTGTTTTTAATGTCATATCTTTGTGCTTCCATGTATAATAAGTTTCATTGTTCGTGAGCATGGCCGCACAGGCATTTAAACAGTACATAGGATTCATCAATAAATAATTATATTTGGAATTTTTTTATTATTATTTTGGAATCACATATAAATATATCAGTATGTATAATTCTGCTGGTGACTGTTGTTTAAACTTTTATTTTATTTTATAAAAATACATTAATAGCTAATTTATAATTTAACATTTTAATTTTAATCTTTGCTAGTTTTTATATACTTTATTGTTTCTGATTGCATTTAATAAAGTTTTTTCTTATTAACTTTATTAACTCATGTTATTGTTATTAAATTAAATTAAGTAATACAATTTAGACATTTTTCGTATGTGTGAGTTGTGTAACATTTATGTCAGTTACACAAATTTTAGATATATATTTTTAATTAATGACAATATAATGCACCTTTCCCCCAGACCAAGAATATATTGTGTTGACAATAAATCGTTTTACAATCGCCATATAGAGAATGCAGAGTTTTGGGTTAGAAAAGTAACTTAAAAATAAAGATTTCTATTTATAATATTATGGTCACAAACACTGAATAAAGTGTATATAATAAAAATAAACGTACATCTATATTAAGTAAAAATATGTATTTCCAAATATATATGTGTGTTAAGGGACAGATTTCATATGTTAAATAATTTGCGGTTTATTTAATACTCCGAGAGTATTTTTACTCAATAAGAAAAAAAAAATTTAAAAAAAGGTGTGTAAACGACTTTTAGATTTTTTTCAAGGCTGTAAATTGAAATAATTTGAATATTTAATATTTGTATAAGCATTACAAGATATAAATTTTATAATGTTTGTTTGCAGAGAATTTTGAATTGAACACACATAACCTTATCTTGAAATGCTATGTCTGGTCAGTTAAAAAATATAATTTCCAAAATGTATGTTTAAAGGCAATTAAATGGCAATGAAATTAATAATTTATAGCCAGAATTTGATGTAGAGAATTCAGTTTGACCAAAAGATTTTTTGACAATATCTGTATCTTCTTTGTAGTTTTAATCCATCAATCATTTTTTAAACCTTCTTGTCAATTGTTGAACTTCTGCCATCAAATCTTTATGTTTATTACAAGTTCTACTTTTAATCTATTGTTCTGTCAAGCAGAAAATGCCACAAGTTTCTTTTTAATAAAAGCACTAATGGTAAGTCATTGTTAGAAAACCAGTCTTGAGTTTTCTTTTTAGTGAACCTAAGAACAGATTTACTTGTGTCCATAACATTCACTTTAAGAGAATTTCATGCTTCAGTAATATGACAGTCCTGAAGATCTAAATTAGGAAATTATAATACTTAATAGCCATTAAAATTTAATATATATAGTAGATTCTTTTAAAAAATGGAAATCAAATTTTCTTGAAAATATGATTAGAATAATATCTTTTTTAATGCAATTATTTCAATTTGTGGAATGTATTAATCCATGATTTATCCAACAATCTGTGATGGTAAATGCTTATATAATCTGAACTCCTGTATTTATATTCCTAATTATAATGTAATCTTTTAAATGCCATTGTTTTGAAGATGGATGCATCCATGTTCTTTTATAATGGTCTTTTTGCATAAATAAAGTGTTTGTGATACTCATCCCATATGTATGCATAAATTCAATAATTACAAACCATTTGAATTTACAACATGAATACTTTATTTCCAGTTTTGGCCAAAGTTTAATATCTATACCAACATCTCTAAGAAGAAAAAAAATAACCTTTTAATGGTATTGCTGTAATAATGTTATCCAACAAGGAGTAAATGATTTTATTCTCTTGGTTGGGTACTGTTTATTTATAATTCACTATTGGACTTTATATCTAAAAAACATTCCACTATCTGCCACTTGTGGAGTCTGTCAATAGCCTGAGCATAGCACCAGGTAATCTATAATCTACAAGATGTTATTATATCATGTTATTACAAAAGGCCATGTTAAAATTTATAGAAAAAATTGACGAGTCATCTGGTAGCCTATATTATTAGATTATAAAATAAATGTAAATAGTAGTAAATTAATTAAAGATCTATTAAAAAATGAAATATGTGATTTATTCAATGAAAATATAAAAAAACATTGGAGGAAAAGTATTTGGTTTTGAAAACTGGTATGAAAAAATATCAATTCTATGGAAAATAAAGTGAGAAAACATGAAATTGATAAAGCTAAAGCTATGGAAAGAGTTAAAATGTGCATAAGAAATAAAGCTAAAGATGCTTAATGCCTGTTTAAAGATTTGTGAAGATGGCATTTTAGTTACAGTTAATATGTTGGACAAATTCTGTCATCCATTTAAATTGTTAAATGTTTTTAGAAAAATTCAAACTTTATTTTTACTTTTCTAAATATATTTAATTGTTTGCAATGTTATATTAGTTAATATAAAAGTCAGTGTTTTGAATGATATAAATCTACTTTTCTGTACTGAATTTCTAACCAACTAGGATGTTCTGTAAAAGCAACAATTGATCTTCCTGTTTTCCCCAGTTTTTGTTTTAAGGGCAAAAATTCTGAATGGTTTTCAAATAAGTTGATTTATAAGGTTTCCACTATTATATGGACTGCATTTTTAAAGTTTCTTTTTTTTTATTATCTCATTTTCTAATCTAACATATGTTCATTGGAACATGCATGATATGTCATTTTAGGCATATTTTCCCCATTCTCTCATAATTTTTTTTAAAAATTGTTTTTGATTGGGTGCCTAATTTCACTGAAATATGTACTTCCATATTCACATATTATTTATTAGACACAATTCTTGTTTGGTTTTGCAGAGATTAAGATTCCTCATAATATGCTATGACCTTGGTAGTTGTTCTGATAGTATATTGATGGCAGATTTTCATTAATGGGTCTGCCACTCTGGTGCTTGCTGTATATAGCATTTTTTTCTTTTGGTCTTTCTGTTTGTTATTTAATTAAAATTTCTTAATACTGATGGATAACCATTTTTCATGAGAATGATCTATATTGGATTTTTAAAATTTTATTTCCAAATCACTGACTTTTGAGTCAGCTTCTCTTGCTCTATTTTGTAGTCATAGTATAACTTCACTTTTTTGTAATTTTGTCATGATTGGATATATTTGCTAAGTATTTTCATGTATTTGTGGGTTTTCTGTAAATAGCTGTTTGATTTTGCCATTGAGGCCATTTTGTCATAAGAATAAGATTTCCAATTATTGTTTTTGTTCTTATTCTATATTATGATAATTTAATTGAAGGAGATATGTTATTGATATATGCCTAAAATATTTGCAGTAGTCTCTTCATCATGTGACCATACAATTAATGTAGCATAAACATTGTAAAACAAGACTTTTGATGAGAATTGAGTAATATTTATGGTTATGGCTTCAATTTGTTCTGTGTAAATGTTGCTAATTAATAATGACTATAATAAATCCATAGCTATTTTTTAATTTTGGTTGAAGAGTTCTCTGCTGTATTGAAAATTTATTGTTATGGAGAATGTTAACAGTTTCATTATATTAGCTTTAGGACAACTTATTCTGCTTAGTATGAAGTTATTCTCATTTAATTTTTTTATTTATAATAAACAATTCTTTATCATTGAGCACATTTGTGAATAAACTTTCCATACTGAAGCTTACAAACATTTTTTTATGTAAACTTTTCTCTAATCATTTAAATATATATATCTGATTGTCAGATACTTGAAAGATTATTGTTGCTGTATTTTGCAGGCACTTTTATTGTAACTTAAGATCTATTATGGATTCTAAACTTCAGTTCAAATGTAAGTCTGTCTGCTGAAACTACTTTTTATAAAGTGTACTTTGGACTGGCTTGGATATATACAAAGACAAGTAAAGAAGAGAGTGAACCGCTCTTTTCTTGTTAAATTCTCTGTCCCAGTATTTGTGATCTGATTGGCTAAGCGCTTGAGAGATTTGCACTCTCTCAGCTTATTAAATAACTTTGTAAAATATATCTATTATTTCTATTATTGTAATTAGCTTTCATTTTGTACCTATTCAACAATAAAGATATGATATCAATGATAATTCTAATCTAGTATGTATATATTTTTATATGCTTTGTGTATGCTCACTACCTGAAAATAGGTTACAGTAGGATACTATGACAGATTATTATTGCGTTTGTTTGCTATTGTTTTGAAGTGTTATAGTTCTTTTTTTTTGATGGAACTATATCATCATAAAAAGTTTTTTATACTGATGTTTTAAGTTTTGAAATTATCATTTATTTTTTTTTGTGACTAAAGAGTTGAATTTTGGTGTAATTGCTAATATAAGATATCCAATGTTTTACATTTTAATTGAAATTGATACAATTTTTATTTATTTCTGAAAACGAAAAAGAATATATTAAAAAAAAATCATGCATATTTTATTTTTTTAAATATATTGTCTGACTTTGTTGTCTAACTATATATCTGCTCCTAATTATTTTATAAAGTTTAGGCTAATTTATTATATATATATTTTAGCATTCCAAACAGAAGGCAAATTATATTTAATATTGGACTTTCTGCGAGGGGGGGATTTATTTACAAGATTATCTAAAGAGGTAAGATATTTTAATTCAATATTTACTTTTAAATCACATGCAAGTTTTTAAATGATATAAATTTCTATAGCTCATGGAAACTTTTTAGATGGATTTTTGTTTTTAATTTTTAAAAGAATTCAGTAAATAATAAAAAACACAAAATATAATTTAAAAAGAGAAAATATGTTTCAGAAATTGATAAATATTTTTCTAATAATTTTAAAATCGCTATTGAAATAATACCAACTTTCAATGTTTAAATAAATTATCACATAATGCCACAACTGAATATGTTTTTATTTAAAAAAAAAAATACTATTACAATTGTTATTATAATATTAGGTATAAGTTTATTATTATTTTTTAAACATAAATATCTTTTTGTGCATCATTGTTTATTTATATTGCTATAAAATACAATTTTAAAAATAATTTTGGCATTTATCCATTTTTTTTCATATGCTTTTATTCTTTTGTTCTATTTGGAAACGACCTTTTTTTAAATTAATACTTTATTTATTGTTTTTAAATTAAATTTTTTTAAAAAAATTACTCATGTCATTATTTATTTAGAGTTATTAATATTATTTTGGGTTTAATTAATCATTATCAGTTATAAATTTCAAATAGCTTTTGATTTTTTTTTTTTTTTTAATGAAGTTTAATCATGTTTTCTTTCTAAAGAGGCTAGCAATATGCTAATAGAAAAGCTTTAGATTTTAATATAATAAAAGCATCTGTTTTTATTTAACCGATTCAGTTTAATTATAGTATTATATTATTATCTAGGATATATATGCTTAAAGTAAGATATTCCAACTATTTTACAACATTAAGATGGATTTACCATGAATTTACCCTGGCTTTCTTGTTTTTTACTATGTATTTAGATGAGATATTTTTGATCCACATTTCCCAAACTTATGTAGCTTATAGCCTCCTTTTGGGGGGGGGGGGGGGGCATTCTTTTCAAAATTTATTTTAATTTAAATAGACATACAGAAAAATGCAGTGACAAATTTGTATTATTTGATGTATCTGATTTCTATATATATATCCTATTACATAGTTTTAAATAAGAAATCTTGAAGGTCGAAAATATAAAATTATTTTTTAAAATCAACCATAACAACATTTGTGTTACACGCGGAAAATTAAAACAACAAAGGATAATGTTAAAATAAAAGTCATAGTTTTTTTTGTATATCAAAGCGTTGACCAGGAAGCGAACCGGGATCAGCTGCTTGTAAGGCATCTATGCTAACCGCTAGGCCACCAATGCTTGACCAAAATAATTTTTTTTTTTGTTTTTAAAATAAAAATCATAAGAAGTGGTATACTTCTATCAATTTACCAATCTTTAGCTTTATTTTTTCAGCTGTATTTTTAAGTCACTGTGCTTAGCTGTTTGCGTAGATTTTTTTTTTTTAGTTAACAGATTTATGACTTTACTGATCCCATGGTTCACGAAGTTTAATGAAGGATATGAAGTTATAAACTTTTATGTGGGTGTCTGCTTTTGCAACCAAAAATATTAATAGCTGTCTTTGAATTTCAATTCCTTATTTGTTGTTACTCCTGTTAGCACAATAATTTTAGAGATTTTCCTTTGGTGTTTTTTTTTTTGTGTGTGTGAAAAAAGAGTCCAAAACCCAATTGGATATATTCATTTTAATATTATTTTCAAAACATTAATTGAAGTAAGATTGGATGGCTTTCAACTAATATCAACAAGTTTTTATTATGTTTTTATTGCTGATAAATTCGGAAATTGACTGAATTCTTTTCATTCTAAATATCACTTGAACAGAGGTTTTCCCACAAATATGGAAATAATAGTTTTTCACATTGGAGTTGTGAATTTGTTTCATTAAATTTAAATAACAAATCTGCCGTATAAATTGTCATTTTTGAAATCAATCAAATTAGTTCATATAACATTATTTTTGTTTTCTGGAAACTCTAGCATTGAGTCATAGAATTTATACAACTGTTTGACATTGGCATTTTTTAACAGCCAGCAAACTTTTGTCTGAACTAGCAAATGTTTGAAGTCTTCATTTTTATACAAAGTTGTCACCAAACAAGCTGTCATTCAGTGAATTGATTCTAATTTTGTTAGTTATGTTAATAACATAATATGATAACCTATTTAATCATACATTCAGATTTTTGGCTACTGAATGTTGACAATGAGTGACAGTTTACAGTGAATTCATTTCAGAATTGCTTTTTTTAAATCTGCCAAGAAACCCCTGTGGTCTTCTACCATTACTGGAACAATATCAATAAGAATTAGCAAAATATTATTGCGGAAGATTTTTTTTTTCTTTAAAAAACTTCCAATACTTAAAATATTGACTTTTCAATAGCATCATCAGTTTGCAAAATTTTTAGCAAATAAAATTTTTTTGTGAGTTTTTTTCCTTTATGAATCATATATATGCTAAAAGTAAGATATTATTTCCTGGACAAGTTGAATCATTAAGCTTATAGAAAACTGAGATGTTTTAAATACCTTGTGTTGTCAATATCTTGAGCCATTTCATCAATTCTTTTTTTGTATGATATTATGGCTTAAAAAATTTTCTTAATAATATCAGATTCTGGTTTGTATAGCATAGTGTAGTGTGTATTTCTTCTAATTTAACAATCAGTAACAAAATATAAGAATCACACAATTCATTATCATCTTGTTTGGATGCCATTGAAAAGTATTTTGCCAAATTGGTGGCCATCTCAAATTTTTTTCTTTAAATGCTTGAAAATAATTCCTTATCTCTCTTATCAGCATAGTCTTGAAAGCTTCATAGCTTTATTTGATAAATCTGTTTCACATTCAGGCACATTAATGCATTATTTGTAAATAACTGCGTAAAACTATAGTTTATATATTCAATACTATATTGTCTATATATTTTTTTAAAGTTCCGCCATGATATTATTTGTAAAAAAAAAAAATAGAATTTGTGTTCATTTATTATAATAGGGGTAAAGGGGTATAAAATTATCAAGAGATATATAATTTTATTTTCACTTCATTGTTTATTTGTAATAACTTTGAATACATATTTTAATATGCCTGGTAAAGTGTGTTATTCTTTTATCATTAATTTTTTCTTTGTCTTAATGCATTTTCATTGCTAAGCATTATAATCACAGTTATATTATTTTGTTTGATTAGCTGCTTTTATAGTTTCTAGTTATTACTCCTAATATGTAAGTAGGCTGCTTTATATATTCTACCAGTTTAATAATTGAATACTATTAGCTCTTTTGTTTACCACATGACCACCATTTTAGCTTGCACTGAGTGGCACTACTGTATAGAAAGTTTTGCCTCTTTTGTTTATAATATTTTTGCAATATAGTAAGTCTTCTTTATTTTCCTCTTTCTGTTATCCATTCTAAGAACATTAGTTTGTGATTGATGTTCTGTGGATCAAAGCTGTGTCCATATTCTTTTTTGTAATGTAAGAACACAGTCATTTATTCCGAGTTTTCTTTAATGTATTTGTGTAGATACTTGTGCTGCAAGATTCTTGTGGTAATGATAGTTCAAGATTCTTCATATTATACAGCATCCTGGGTCATTACATTGAACCTTGTATTTGCAAGATTTTATTTGTTGGCAAATAATTTTTGTCTTTTTTCGCATGTAATGCATTGTAATCCATGGTTTGTAATTATTTGTCATCTTTAGTTCTGTTTTATTTTGGTGTTGCATTTTTTAATTTTTTTATTGAGTGTTTCTTGTCTGTAACCTATGCTGCTTAGGTCTTTCATGTATGCTTTGATGTTGTGTTTTTGTTCTGCTTTATATTTGCAAAATCATTGATTTCTGTTGAGGGATCTTTTGAATGCAGATAATTTGTATGTCAGTGGGATTTTTGATTGTGGATGGATTGAATCTCTTATTTCTAATAGCTTTATCATCATTTTGTAATCCAAATTGTTTTTGTATAAACATAATAATAATAAAAAATTAAACAACAGCATATATAACAAATATAAAAGCAAGTTCTCATTGATGTATTAGAATGAATTGATAATGACATTATAGCCAAATTCAATAACAAATATTATAGAATGAAAAACTTGTAGCCACTGAAACTGCCAACCAGTGGAATTATATGCAAACTAACACAGTAAAAATAGAAGAAAATATTATCACAGCTTTTTTAGAAAAAAATCAACATATATACAAAAGATACATGGATAATATACTTATCTGTAGACTTGCACAGATAATACAGAAACATACAACCAGTTAACCACCAAATCAGCACTGCAATGGATTATTGAAAATGAAAATGCCACAATAGGCATTAAATTTCTAGACATAATAATCAATAGAAACAAAAAAGAAATTTGATTATAAAATGATAATAAAACTATTAGAAAATGAGAGGTGCAATCCATCCACAATCAAACATCATGATATCATACATATTATCTCGATTCAAAGAATTCCTCAACAGAAATCAATAACTGGGCAAATGTAAAACAGACTGAAAGCACATTGAAGCATACACGAAAGATCTCAGCAAGATAAGTTACAGTCAAGAAGCACTCAACTAAGAAATTAAAAGATTTAACACTAAATATGACAAAATAATGACAAATCATGGATTACAACACTTCTTATACCAAAAATAGAAAATAAAATAAAAACCATTTGCTAACCATGGTACAACACCAGCTTCTGAATATCAGCCAGTCTCAATAGGTTGATCAGCAATACCAAAAACAAAATATATAAAAAAAAGAAATCCTGAAAATAGTGTACAAGTTTTAGTGCAACAGTCCAGGATACACAGTCATATATTATGGAGAATCGCAGACCAATTTTACTAAAGAATCACCCTGCACAAGTATCTATACAAACAAGCAAAAGAAAATTCTGAATATATATATGTGTTCTCAGATTATGAAAAAGAACATCAACACAGCGTTGGTTCACAGAATATCAAACTAACATGCTTAAAATGCAATGATCGAAAGAGAGGACTTGGTATATTGCAAAAAAATAAACAAAAGAGCAAATAGCATCCAATTATGACCGGTGGAATATGTAAATTATCCTATTTACATATTAAGAATAATGACTAGAAATTAGAAATTCATCTAATCAAACAAAATACAACTATGGTTATGGTGGTTGACACTGAAAGTGCATTAAGCCAAATAGAATACTGATGAAATAAGAATAACACACTTCGCCAGGCATGGTAACAAGAGATATATAAATTTATTTATTTGATAAAATGCAATTTTTCTTGCTGGAACTAATTTTTATTTATTTATCAATAATTGTATTATTAGAAATTGTTCTCTCAATGTGTGTAAGAAGACAAAACACAAACTAAAATATTAATGAAAATAATAAATTAGATTTTGTTCTTTGTTCAGCATATATGTACATTTGATATTAAATTGTTAAATATCAAACCAAATTTCTCAGTGAATAACTAATTAAAAAAAAATACATCAATATGCAATTAAAAATTAATTAAGAAAATTTTTAACTTAGTTAGCCTTTATTTAAATATTTTTCTTTTTAGTACATACCTTATTTAAAAATTATTTTAAAAATTAATGCAAGTTATTTGAGAGATATAAATAAATGTTAATGATTAATATTTTTTTTTTTTATGATTTTTTTCCATCTGTTTTCGTTAATATTGTAGTAAAAAATATGACTAATGTATTTATTTACTGTATCAAACAAGGCCTGATACAATTTTATTATTAGTGAGTATTAGAAGATGCATATATTTACTGTAGATGTATAAAAAAATATACAAGTAAATTGCTATTACATTGAATATGAATTAAAATTTTGAAATACTGTACTGTCTTTTTGTAAAATAAACTTTACTAATTGCAAATTATATACAAGTATTAACATACATATAGGAGCAAAAAAAAAAAAAAAAAAGAATTTACATGCTATATGATACATAATTTATAAAAATATAATCAATACAATTAGGGTTTGAGGGTAGATGAAAATGATTCAGTTTTATGTGAATGAATGTATAATTTATATGTTGTAAATCATTCTAAAATAATATACAACTAAGAAAAATGTTGTTCTGCCAAATTTTGCTCATAGTATTTCAAGGTAAATATTTTAGAGCATATAAATATGTATTATTCCACTCTTTTATTATTTTTTTAAAGAGCATTGTATTTTTGTTGTTAAAAATTACAGAGTAGTGAGCAAGCCACATGAATCTAAGAGTATGAATAATTACTATGGGCATTATAAGAAAATTTTTAATATTTTTCTCAAAGCAATTGTTTAAGATTAATTACTTGTTTGTGAAATATGAAGTGCCATAAGTGTGAGAAATATGGACACGTTTAAAAAATATGTATTATATCTTCAGGATGATTATTACACAAGACACATGTCGGATCCAGATTTAAATTAAAGTCGTTAATGAGGAAAGTTTTTGTAGGAATTATTTTAAGTAATAAGTTAAATGAAAATTTTGACCCTGCTTGAGGAAACATCCATATTTTAGAATCTGGTTAAAGTTTTGGTGATTGGGAGGGTTCACCATAGATGTCTATTAGAATATAATTTTTTTTCAAATTTTTAAATGAACATCAACTAAAGTTTTGATGTTATAATTATCCAACAGCTCTGCATGCTTGATAGTGTGATCAGGGAATGGCTTGCATATGGAAGTGGTGCAACAAATGTTATAAGTGAAAGAGTGGCTTTGAGAATTGGGCTAACTAAGGTTGTGATGCATATTTTAGCTCTGATATAGAAGACAAATGACTTGAGGATATATTAGATTAAGACCACTTTTACAAATAGGAAAATGAGCACTTATAATTGATAGAAAATGATGGTCTCCAGATGTGTGATTTTATTGTGGACATATTTTTAATAATAATTCTGAAAAGATACATCCATGAACTATATAGTAAGCAAACATATCACCCAGAATAGCATTAACGATACAAACTTTTACTATAGAGGAAACCAATTTTGGGCAGAAGGCTTTTTTTTTGTATAGGACTTGTGTATGATCATATGATTTAGATGATGCCTTAATTGTGTTTTAGATAAATTGATTTGAATTCCAAGAAAAGATGAATAAGTACCTGTGAATGAAGATAGATTATGATCTGTAGTTATCTGCAACATGGATGATTTACAAACTTGTGTTGTAGATCCTGTTAGTGTTTCAAATTTGCTCAGAATATGAAGGAGAGGAATGTTCTTCAGGTCTCTGAAGACTATTAGGACATCATCAAAAAAATATATCACTTTAATAGTAGCTCCAATATGAAAAAGGAAGAAAACTTCTGTACATTGCTCAATTTTTTTGATCATGGGATCTATATATGTATTGCAAATAATAGTGATGGAAGTGATTAGCTCTTTGGATACCTAGGCTTGGTTTTAAAGGTGAAGAGAGGTATGTGTAATTTTTAAGCTTGATAAATCTGTTGGTAAGATAATTTTTTATGGCAGTAATTAGATGTTTATGGCTTGGCAGAAGTTTACTTAATGTTTTAAACAAGCATTCCCAGTTTACCAGATCAAAAGTAGCCTTAAAGTTAATAATTTGTTAGTTTATTTTCTTTTGTATACATACATTATTGACTTCTGTACTTAAAGAATAACTTGAGATGTACAGTGGGATTTAACTGCATAATGTGATGAGGAAAGTCTAGGAAGGATAAGATCTTTAGTTATTGAAGAATAATTCTTGCAAACATTTTTTTTGGGCAATATCCTCCAATGAGATGAAACGCAGATCATCCTCTGAGGGATATAAAGCTTTTGATTTTTTTCTAAGTAAGAAAATTACATTAATGGATAGGTTAGATGTGTAATATTCACGTGAACAAAGTTTATTATAATAGTTATATAGAATGGGAGTGATAATATAATTTAGATGCTTGTATATTAGTTGGAATAAGACCATTTGCTAGTGAGGTTTTTGAGTTTTAGTTATTTTGAGAAAGTTGTATATTACTCTTAATAGAAGATAAATAATGATCAACTGCTTTTAGAGTGTTTTTAAGTTGTTAAGAAGTTCGATAATCACATTGGTGCCTGTCCCAAGTGTATTTTTCTTTCAATAAAATAGGAATATCATAGGTATAATCAGGAATTGATTTTTCATAATTCACAATAATTTTTATTAATGTTGAAAGATTAGGGATTATTGTTCAAGGCTTAAATATCTTTTTTTTTTTTTTTTTTTACAAAGAGTAGTTAGCTGTTAATTTATGGAGAATGAGTTTTACACTATTGAATTGTTTTATAGCTTCATATCATCAAACCATTGTCTTACAAGATCATTTGAATGATAATCTATTAATCAATCAGAACAAGAATTATTTAGAATTTTTTTTAGTAGTATTTATATTTCAATTGAAGAGAGATTCTGTAACTGATAAAAGTAATTACTGTCAATTAAATATATTAGAGATATTCATCTATAGTTAATTTAAATTCACTAGGAAATTGACACTTGAATGTGAATTTATAAATTGTTGGTTTATTTTGAATGTTGTTTTGTGTGAGAGTTTCATAAGTATGATTAGAAAATGAAACACTAGATAAGTGAATTGAAGTCATGAGATCAATAAAAGATCAATGAGAAAAGATCCTTGATCTTCAATAAATGACACAATATTTGGAGGATAAAATGAAAATATTGGTAGCAAGACCAGTTTATTGACTTTTAGTTTTAAAGTGGCTGGTAGATCATTATAGGAAGAATTAAAGTTACAGTATATAATAGTTACATCAGGCTTACATAGAATTTTACCTTGGGCAGTGAGGAGATTATTTACCGTCTTTTGCTTTTTGCATTAATATATTACTATAAGATAATACAACTCTGACTGAAAACAAATGAAATAATGATTGCTTTAATTGAAATGAATATTCTTAATCTTGTCAATGGAATTTGTGTATTTTTTAGAACACCTATATTGTACTGATCTGATGTTGGGTTTATGTACAAATATGTATTTACTGTTTAGAGTGTTAAGTACGTACTGCACTTGCACTATTGTTAACTGGTTACCATTCAATTCAGAAACAATCTAAAATTATACTTTATACTTTAGTAGTCTGTTGTAATGTAATCATTCATATCATCATCATCATCATCATTTGCAACCATTATTGATCCACTGCAGTTTTTTCTAATTCCTACCCTATCTTCTCCATATCACTCCAGCATATTCCCTTATTTCATCCATCCATCTTACATACGAGCTTTCTAGGTCTTTAATCACATCTTGGAATCCAGTTTTAGATTTCAATTCTTCATCTATTATCATCTCTTCTAACAATATGTCCAGCCAGCTCCACTTTCAGTTTCTTAATTCTTTCAGTGATATCAATAACATTTGTTTTCTCATCTATGTATTTCATTTTCAATCCTTTCTTGTTACTTCTAACATATATCACTTCATTGAGTGGTCTGAAGTCTTTGTATTGCTCTTCAGTTAAGGTCCAAGTCTCACATAGGCATATTTCCGATTAAGATATTTTTTAGCAAAAATGTTTCCTCCAAATTTAATTCTGTGATAAATTTCATCTATTATGTTTCCATTTATATTAATAATCTGACCAAGGTCATCGTAGTTGCTAACTTCTAATTCATCATTATCAATCTTTATTTTTTGTTTTTTAGACAAATCTGTTGCACATTATTTTAGCATTTATCTATAGCACTATTTTCTTTTTTCATCTGATAATGCCTGCAGTGTTTCCTGAAGCTCTGAAGCATTATTTATAAAAACAATTACATCTGTAAAATCTAGATGTCTTAAATAAAAATAATCTCCACTTCTTTTACTGCCATATCTTTCCATTTTAACCCCAAAATATTTTTTATAAAAAAGTTTTGAAATTATGGAGTCATCCTATTCTATACCCATCTCACTGTTAATATTCTTAATATCATTATATATAATGCAATTATTGCTGTTGCATTTTGATAAATATTCTTCAGAATATGACAATATCCTGGATCTAAATCTTGATGGTCTAATGCTTTAATCACTGAAGAAATGTTTATAGAATCAAATGTCTTCATAATCTACAAATTCAAAGCATAATGACAACTCATATTCATTGAGTTTTTCTATAATTTTTCTCAATACTTGGATATGATCCTCTGTGCTAAAACTATTTTTAAATTCAGTTTGTTTTTTTGATAGATTAAAATCCAAAATTGCTGTAAATAAGTTGTAATAATCCTAGTAAAAAAAATAATAATGTACAATTGATAAAAGAATGTAAAATCTTTTTTTGTTACCTTTTTAAAAATCAATATTTAGTAATCATCTGATACATTTTTATCATTAGACACTTAGTGTACAACTTTGTCAACAATTTTTTTTACTTCTTCACTTGCTTCTTTTAAGATATCAGTTATAATTCTATTATTACATGGAGCTTTTTCCTTTTTGAATTTAATTGACCATTACACTTCTTCATTTAAAATACTGGAGAAATCAGATGTATTGAGGATACTTTTTCTTGTTTTTTTCTTGTTATATAATTTTTTATAGAACTCTTCCATATGTTTTATGATTTCATTCTCTCTTTTTAGTAATAGTTCCATCTTTTCTTTTTATTGCAGACATACGTTTTTTTAATTATACCAAGATGTTGTTTTACACTTTTGATACTTTTATTCTCTTCTATAGTTTTCCTTGTTAATTCAATCATTATATTTTTTTATGTCATTGGCAATTATTTTTTTGTATTATTTTACAAAGTTCTAGATATTCAATTCTTCTTGATGGATCATTTTTATATATTTTCATATTCATTTTTTTCTTCATAAATTGTCTTGTTTCAGTAGAAATTTTATTGTTCAATTGCTGCTTTTTTCTATCAACTATCTTTATTGCAGTTCTTAATGATTAAATCTTTCTATTGATTTTGTTCAAATCTGAACCATCTTTAAGGTCTTTTAATATTTAAACGATTTGCAAGTTCTAATTTAATTTCCTTGCAATATTTCTGAAGGTTTGGATACTGTTTTTTTTAGTAATTTTTATCTCTTTAGTTTTGCTTTAAATATATATCTTACCTCTCACGAATTAATATCACTTTCTAAGTTGAATTTATTATGAACAATGCATATTGTCTTTTAGACAAAATATACAATTCCGCTGTACATTTTGTTGGATGCAACCATGTCCATTTCAGTTTAGCATTTTTATTAAAGATTTTATATTATAAAGTTTTATATTTTTGTGCAAATTTCACAAGTCTATATCCTCTCTCATTTCTATCACTGTATTCAAATTTGCCCACTGCATCTTTTAATTATTTATCAATTGTAGCATTGAAATCTTTTGTGACAATTTTAAAATGTTGTTTAGTCTAATCAAAAGCAATTTACACATTCAGATAAAAATTCTCTACTATTTCATCACAAGAGAATATTTTGCATTAAGATGAATAATAACTAGTCTTGCTACTTTGTCTGATATATCATCATTTTTTTTTCTTCCATGTTTTATTTGTAATAGTTCATGTCCATTCTTTAAATCAATTGTCTCTTCACCTTTTATGTCACAAAGTCCAATCATGTTCTATTTAATATTAGACAGTACTTCCAATTTGTGCAATCTTCTTTTACTTGAAAGTGATCTGTAATTGTAAGTACTTAAATAAAAACTTGTCAACAAATTGTTGTCTGCATGTGCAATCATGGGATTCTTAGCACTTTTTATCCTTGGCCATCAACCACTGCCTTGGTTGGTGACTTTACAGCCTCCTAATAATAAAAGTCATAATTTAGTTTTGTTTGTCATGTTCATAAATATCTATTTTAAAAAAAGTTTTTTAATGCACATATTCACTCTGCCTTAAAACAAAACTGTACTTATATTTAATTAAGAATAGAAAGACCATATGGTGTTGCTTGAAATTAAACTCAGAGGTAAAATGCCAATAAATTTACCATGTTGGCTGATGCATGTGGGCAGTCTTTCCATGTTTATATACTATGTGAATAATGATATAGTAATATGACAAGAATATTTAAAGTGAACTTTAGGAATTTGAGCTTCTTGGCTTTTTAAAGCCTCAAAAAAGAATGATCTTTAGGAATTTGAGCTTCTTGGTTTTTTAAAGTCTCAAAAAAGAATGAAAATGTTTACTTTCAGTTAGGAGCATACATCCTGGACTTACTGATAATGGGCAACATGCTCACCTGATTGGACTTGACCACTGATTAGTTATAACTTGCATTACTTGTATTTATTTAGAAAGTAAATTAATGACCATGAATTTAACTGTTTTACACACAGATAACATATGTATGAATGGTTATTCAAAATTTTGTTATCTTGTTCTTTATTTATGCTTTCATCACCTTTTTTTGCTTCCATTTATGCCTGAAATTACTACTGTCTTCTTGTATTGTCTTCCCCACAGGAGAATTTTAACACTGTTTGGAAGCATTAATTTAGATGATAATATGCTAGTCATATTTATATTTTAGCAGTGGCAGTATACTTATACATTTTAAATGTGAATGGAAGATTATTATTATCCTCAGCAAACTAAGAAATCATGGAAAATATTTGAAAGTAACAGAAATATTTTTAACATAGTAAAGCAAATTATTTATTTTCATGGATAAATTATTATTTTTATTTGTAGTTGTTCTTTTAAATATTTGGAATTCCTGGATATCAATCACATCTAATTAAATAAAACAATGATAGTGCTTAATGAAGTTCAATTTGTAGTATTGTCAATATTATAATTATTTATTTTATGATGATTAATATTATAATCACACTGATGATGTTCAGTCTATTATAAGGATAGCAAAAATTCACATGATTCTTAAGAAATTTGACATGGAATTGTTTCAAAGAATGTTTCTGCAATTAAACATAGATATTAAATGAATGAGAAATAGAATGAATAAAACTACATATAAAGTCTCATAGTCTAAGTATAGGATTGAGAAATCTACTATCAATTGTGAACAACTTGACCCAATTATGGTTCACTATGAAATGTCTACTTTTTATTTAAGATGATTTTGTACTGCTTATCTTAAAAAAAAAAATTCATATTAATTAGTGGTTTTAAATATATTAAGAAAAAGTAAAGTTTGTAGAACTCAAAAACTAAAAAAAATATTAATTAAACTTTCAGCTAACTAGTTTACTATTAACATTAAAAAATTGTGTTATTTGGCTGATAATTGTGTTATTTGTGTAATCTGTACGTATATTATATTTATACATAATAGGAGTTGAAGTAGGCAAATTGCTCCCAAGCTGACAATAAATACATACATCCACTCTTTGTCAGCTTGCAAGTAATAATAATGTTTGTTTTTCTGATACCCAAATTATAAACATGCCAATATTAATTTTCATGTCATGATCAATTAAGTTTTTAACAGTCTTAATATGAATAATTAGTAGAAGTCAATTAATTGTAAAACATAGTTTTGAATGTATATATGAAATAAAAGTTCAACTAGACAAATCCTGCACAAGCTGTCAACAAATACATACATTCATCCTTTCCATCTTAGTAAAAATGAGCTGTTTTCACAAATATTGAAATTAATGAAGGAAGTAAATCTAAATCGGATCGAAACATGACATTGTTAATCTAAAATCATAATCAGTTAAAAGATAGACAGAATCTCATTTTTACCATCAAATTTCAATGAACAATCATCAATAGAAGTCATTCAATTGTAAATATTAATAAACACAGTTTTAAAATGTAAATATGAAATAGAAGTGAAAGTAGACAAACCTTTATTAAGATCTGGACAGAAGACTAAATGACCATTTTATTCTTACTGGTTTTTCTGACATAGAAAAGACAGTCATATATATTTATTGACAACATGCTCAAGATGTGTGTGTGTGTGTGTGTGTATGTGCATATATATGGATTGTTAATATTTTTAATCATAATTATTTACATTTATATTAAATTGAATTTCCTTTAAAGTAATGGATTATTAAAATAGAATGATTTATGAAATCACAATAAATTTAATATTTGTATAGTTTATTTTCTTTCTTGTTATGTATATAATATATTAATAGACAACTGTTTTAAACTAATTAATTAATTCTTATGCAATATTTCAGCAAAGGATCTCAGTAATAGAGTGTTTTCTTCTTTATATCTGTGCATTAATTACTCTTAGTTAACTTTTAGGGTTTTTCATGGAATCTTCAAGTTTTACATCATTTATAAATGGGTAGTTCTTTAGTCAGATCATTAAATGAATGTAAGATTACTTTTTAAATGAGTTTAAGATGGAATCTGCAATGAAAGCTTAATAATTTAATATATGATTAATACATGATGTTTAAATATTAGGGAAACTGACATTAATAAATATGTGAAGACAGCAGTATACTCGTAGATAATCATGCAGTGAATATTCTTTTGAAAGGGCTGCCACTATGCCACAGCATTTTTCAATATACAGAATCCAGATGAGACTGTAACAGTTCTGAGGGCGTGTTGCTTTTTTTTTTTTGAGAAATTTTTGCACTTGGCTTCAGTCCAGGACATTCAATTGCCTGCATTGTTAGCTCCTACCACCAGATTAATGTATTGTCCTTGATGGTTAACCGTGTATATTGGCATAGGCTAGCCATTTGTTGAAATGAATGCCTAAGCCAAGCATGCAGCATTACCTCTCAATGATTGGAATCAGAGTTGATCATCTTTGAAAGCTGAATACCCATGATCCAAATTTGACCATGTCAACAGAGCAAAGTCAGTGCAAATTCTTGTCTAGCATTCTTCCTTTTTGCTGCAGCATAGACAACCTATTGCATTTTCCGCAAAGTTTTTCACGATTCATTTCATTCAGCAGGTCATGCTTCTGTAAAAATGCCAATGCAGTGTCCTCATTGGTGATGACTTGTTCATAGTGTATCGGTCAGATTCGTCTAACACATTAACACACTGCAGAATTCAAACCCAGGACATGAAACTCAACACTCTAGGAGTTGTCTCTTAGAAATCCTAAGTTTGAATCCAAAGTCTAAACTCCACAGTGCCACTTATGTGATAATGCAGCTGATGCTACTAAAGAATACTTTCTTGCCGGTGCCAGTGGTCAGGGAGAAACAAGAGACTCTAGACTAAATAGCCCTAGGTTTGCCTAACGGGAACTATAGATGTGCCAAAGATACATCAGTGTATATAGTGTGTAACTTAGACCGCAGGAATAAATGAATAAAAGAAATATAATGAATCAAACCAAATATAATATTTATTAACATTAATTTATTTATAACATTAGCTATATGAATTTGATAGCTATTTAAAGATTACTTTATGGTATTTCATACTTGGATTAAGTTATTATAATGTGCTTAACTGTATTATAATAATATAAGTATATGCAAACTATGCAAAGCACTAAAGAAAACGAATTAATTAATTAAAATAGTAGCGAAAATATTTGCATTTGATACGAGAATGACTCGGGGGACTTGTGGACTTTTAAGTATAAGACAAAGCTATAAATGTAATACTGAATTTATAATAAAAATATATGGTGGTGCCAGCGAGATACAGTACTAAGGATGGAGTGTGGTATGTTGAAACCGTGGCTTTACAAAAAACAAAGTACATAAAATTATTATGGTCATGGATAAGCAGTTCGTCATTTATCCAGGAGATCTCTAGTCACCTTGAACAGTTCAAGCCTGGTCCACACTCAGGACTTTCGTGATTGTAGGGATGTACATGATTCATTCCCATGTGAAACGTTTCATATCACCCTCTACTGGGAACCCTGGAGGAAAACAGAGTACGGTCTCAGCTGTTAATGTCTTTGAGAAAGTTTAAAAGTAATTCTCAACACCCCAGCATGTTCACTGGCAACACGCAATTAATTATAAAATATATAAATAAATTTAAATAGGTAGTTTATAAATGGGCAGAATCTCTTAAATTTTATTTTCTGATGGCCTGCATACACCCATCAAAATTAACGAATAATGTAACTAGCTGAAAATTAATTTCTATGAAATATAAAATATATTTTAATATCAATTAAAATAGGGAGGGAAACGCGTGATTGCGATTTTAATGAATAATGAGGTAACCAAGCATTTATATAAAACTTCCCTATGTAATTCGCATATGCTTGAATGGATTAATTTAAAACATATTTTTTTTTACAGATTTTACAGAGAAAATATATTTGGCTAAAATGGATTATCTAGCACTTTTGTTCCCAAGCAAGAGCTTTCATGGAGAATAAACCCTCTGATGAGCAAGCCATGGAGATATTTAAAACAATTAATAAAATGGGTAGTTTAACAATTAACCCCGCATCAAGATGGCGGTTTGTAAAATAATATTATATTAAAAGGAAAGGGAATAGTTGGATCGATCAGTGAGGTTTATTCAAGCACATTATAATAAAGACCAAAATGAGGCATAAATAGATATATAAAGAAAATATTATCCAAGTAGGAATTAAACATGCATTAAAAGAACTGAAGGAATAAATATAATTATTAAATATAACAAAAGTAGCTACAGATTGGGATTATTGCGATATCTCGGGTTAATTTTTATTACCTTGGCTTTTAAGAAAAGAGTCTGTGCACACTTTGAAGACTTCAATGGATTCCTTGAGCAGTTTCAGTTCATTCTTAATTTATGAAT
This sequence comes from Epiperipatus broadwayi, assembly GCA_028023455.1. Taxonomy (NCBI): domain Eukaryota; kingdom Metazoa; phylum Onychophora; class Udeonychophora; order Euonychophora; family Peripatidae; genus Epiperipatus; species Epiperipatus broadwayi. The sequence continues at coordinate 13,741,492 of JAQFVV010006207.1, forward strand.
AAGGTGGGCTTCAGCAGTATTAAAGATGTGTTTTATCAACAGCCTTCCAACCTAATAGGATAATAAGACGTCAGATGGTGATCAATGGATGGCAAGTTAGTCATTCCCGAGGGAAGACAGCACACTGCCTTTTTTCTACTACATTATTTTAAAGTTGGCTATTATTAAAATTGACAAAATTCACTTCCATCTAAGAACCAGTAAGGTGATTTCTTTTAACAAACTTGTTATATCTTGCTGGTAACTCTCAATCAATAATTCTTCATGAACGAAATGCAGAATAATAATGTAGTATCATAAGAAATATAATCAAGAATTATTTAGCAGAATAACTCAAAATAATCAAGCAGAATAAAAACTCAGTGATACTAATCTCTCTGAATAATCAAGCAGAATAATCCCTAATTAATAATCTGCCTTACTTATATACCAAGATTATGCAAACCTCCCGTGATAAAATCCATTAATTAATAACATTAATTAAATCAAAAACCAAAGGAATGCACTTAGATTTTAATTAATTTTTAACATAGTTATATTTTCAGATATTCTGATTATGATCATATAATTAAATTTTCTAGTGAACCTCTGTTATTTTAATCTTGATAGGAAAAACCTATGAGTAAAACTCAGCATAAACAGGTTAAAATTAGTTACTATTGTTCTCTTTACCCACCCTCATTTATTTTCTGCATAAAACTTTGCAACGTGATTTTTAAAATAAAACAACAAAATTATTCATTTTTTAAATTCTAAATGTTTAAACCTATTTAAAATTGAATATTATTTTATATTAAATGCAAAGAAATATTATGAATGTAATATTTCCAAACAACAAAATAACTTTAAACAACAAAATTATTTTACTTAAGTTTTAAAATATTATCGCAAGTATGTATTTAGATGAGAATATGTGACCTATTTTTAAATGAATATGTATATATATAGTTATATATTTGACAGTTTGAAATAAAAGCATTAAAAGAAATTTAATTACGATAAAACCCACAGGTACCCCATTAGAAGTCTAAATTAGGCAGGATTTCGGTATATATGCGCATTATGCACACATTATGATAAGTTTACGGTGTGAAATAGTATATGAGGATAGGTAAGATGTAAGCAAAGGTGAAACAAAAGAACTGCAGAGCACATCTTACTGTTTCAATAGTATTCTTTCATGTGAATGTTTAAAAGAAAAAAGATAACAATATAGATACATGCCAAAATGAAGACTTTTGTACACCTAAAAGTGGAAAGCATTTTGAGATCACACGATTTTTTTTGTTTTATTTTTTTCTCACCCAATCAATTTTTACACCGGACCCCCCCTCCCCCCAATGAACAACTACAAAATAATAAATTTCTCACTATTTAGGTATTTATTTTTTAATATTATTTTATAAAAATCAAATAACAATGTTCAATATTTTGTATTATACAAAAGTATGCATCATTCTTATTATATTTTTGATGATAGATTTAATTATTAATATTTATACTAAGGCTTTCTTAGTTTTATCAGGCATATAAGAAAAGCATAGAGAGCATAAGTTAAAATATAAGTTTTATCAATTCCACAATATACAGAAAAAAAATTAATGAATGAAATAAATATTGTTAATTGAGCTGTATATATTATTTTTGTAAAGTAATAAATTGGTTTTTTAAGAACATTTTAACAGACTCATATACATGTTTTATTATAATAGGTTTATATCTTTTTAGTAATCTACATAAATGAATATGTATTCATATAATTATTCTTTGTATAAAAATTTTGTTTAGTGTAATCATTTACAGATCAATCTGCCATATTTGCCATCTGAAATTAAAATTTGGTTGAACTTGACATTTTTTCAGGTTCCAGGCAATTTTAAGGGGTTTTTTCCTGTTACTGTTCAAAGCCAAATTATCAGCCATACAGTTATTGATCATTAAACAAGGAAGCATAAAAATGTATTTTATGAATAAACATGACCAAAATAAAAACAATAGTGTTTAGGAAAGAGAAAATGGGAAAAATCAATCTGAGCTAGCAATATATAAAATTTTGTACATCTTGTAAATAAAATTATTAACGATCCAGATGATCAAAACAAAATAAAGCACAACCAACATAAAACATTTTTATTAACCATAATGAGGAGTTGGAAGTGGAAAGAAAATTTGACATATTAGACACTTTCAATATTTAATAGTGTATTATAGAAATTGATAAAATTTTAACACAATTTTTTCTTTCTTTAAAGACTTGTTTTTATTACATGAACTATTATAACATATTGCATAAAGATATGAAATATTCAACATTTTGATTATATCATATAGTCTTTATTAAGAATCAAACTAAAAAAATATATAAAATATAATAAAATATAAACATAAAAATTCCATATTAATTCAATGCAAAAAAAATAAAATAAAAATATACAATCCTTATATGAACAAAAAGAAAAGTACATATTATATTTAACTTAAACTATTTCCTTTAAAAACTTGTTTCCTTTATACTAAATCATTTTTTTTTTGCATTGAATTAATATAAAATTCTTATGGTTATATTTATTAGGTTTATATATATTTTTAGTTGATCATTGATAAAGATTATATTATATAGTAGAAACTTAGATATTTGATGCATTTATATAATTTGCTATAATAATTCATGTAATAAAAACAAGTTTTTAAAGAAGAAGTGGGGTTAAATTTTTATCAATTTGGATTAAGTGGATTATTTTTAAAGAGAAAAGAATGGTTTTTTTTTTAAATAAGAATTAATATTGTAGAAATATAAAATACAGATAATTATAAAAGTCTCAGTGAAAAGAGTTTTGACATTTGAAAAGGCAAAATTCAGAAAGTTATTAAGAATTGGCTTTGTTTAAAAAAAGTTTCCAATAAGGAGAACTGTATAAAAAAAGTGAATTAAAGAGAAAATCTAAGGAAGAAAGTTATAGACAGGAAGTTAAAACTATTAGGTCATGTGTCTCAAAAGAATAATGGCCTGACAGTAAAAAACCTATTTTTTGGAATTTCACAAGACACAAACATAAGAAGATTTTATATAATATTAATAAATGACATTAAAAATTAATAATAATAAAATTGTGCCAACACACATATAACATAAAGCTATAACTAGAAATCTATGATTTATTAATTAAAATTAATGTAAAGTTAGCTTTCATTTATTGCACTTTCTTGCAAGGATAGATAAACTCTAAAGAATTAATGAAGAAACTGTCATGAGAAATCAAGAATCCTGGTTTCTCATGATGATGGAATTTTTAACTAGCGAGTAAAATAAAGAAATAAAACTGTAATAGCCTGATATTATTTTTTCACTGATTTTTATACAAGAATGCTAGAGACCTTTGCTCCTTAATAGACTATTCAAAGATTATTTGATTTTTACCTATTAACATTTGTAATTAAAAATATATAATTTTCTTTCATTTTTTTTTAAGCATATTATTTTCAGTCACTTAGATTAGAGTAGAACCTGGTTGCTGTAATCCTTTCATATCATTGGTCTTTTCTCTTCACCAACTATGACAATAGGATTATGTGTTATTCAATCATTTTTCCATTCTTTAATTACATGTGTAGCAATTTCCAACTCCAATCTTATTTTGGCTTTTTATCCTTCTATTTTGTTTTTTTCCTCAGGTGTTAGAAAGCCCATTTTCATTTATAAATAACTGTTAATTATGGTGACCATATAAATATTGTATGTGTATATATATATTGTTAAAGGACTTGTAAAATATGTAAATCAGGCAGAAATATTTGTTCATCTATCTTTTTTTTTTATACATTCATAAAGCGCAGAGTTTAGAAAAGTCAAAATAGTAAATATATTAGTTTATTATTTTAATGATTGGCTGGGAAAAGTATTTTTATAACACAGTTAATAAATGTTTAAAGAATTTATATTATATATAAATCAAGAATTGTATACAATCTATTTTTTCAATGCAAGTTGTTATTTTTTTAGGTTATGTTCACCGAAGAGGATGTTAAATTCTACTTAGCAGAGTTAGCTCTTGCATTAGATCATTTACATTCATTGGGAATAATTTACAGAGATCTGAAGCCAGAAAAGTAAGTTGTTTATATGATTATCACTGTTGATGTTTACCACTCAATCCTAATAGATATTTTGACATTTCCAATTGTTTTTATTGTTGAAAAATGGTTTTAACAGTTTTATTTATTATATATTTATGATTAGGCCACTCTTGTCAATTCAGAAGGCAATCTATAGAATGTACTTAAATGTTTTGAATAGAACATAGTCTTACAAACCTGTACCATCTGCTTAAAGACTAAACCTGTCAACAAATCCTACACTTTAATGCTCCATCCAATTCTTTCACAGGAACCTAAAGAACTTTTCCAGTTTTTAGGCAAATTCAAATACTTGTGATGTATTCTCTAAATATGACACAGCATATTCCATCAGGAAAGTAGATGCTAAATTAACTATTAAAATGTTACTACGTCAACAAATCCATACTTTTGGAAAACTCAAAAACATTTTAATTGACCATGGTACTGCATTTATTTCAGGTGAATGGAAAAAATGGTTAGAACAAAATGTAATTAATCATATACTAACATCTATACATAACCCCCAATCAAATCCTTGCGAGAAAATTATGTATGAACTCAATTGAATTTTCAGGACTTATTTGGACATCAAGAACCATTGTGGGTGGGTTAAGCATGTAAATATATCTATTAATTATATGAATGGACCATTCATGCATCCACTGACTTTACTCCTCTATGGCCTCATTATGGAAAGCGCAGCTCAATCTAAATAAAAACACCAATACCTATCATAGCAGAGAATATAAACAAAGAAAAGGACTGGCATAAAACTAGAAACAAAGTTGAAAGCAATGGATGAGCAAAGATAAGTTCAAAGCATTAATAATCCTTACCAATTTGATGTTGATGACAATATATTGATAAGAATGTCTAGGATCAGCGAACCACAGACAAGTGAATACAATTTTTTTTTTGACCTTATATAATGGCCCATTTGAAATTCTAAATAAACAAGGAAATAATATTAGAAATCTGAACTATATCTGGAAATGAAATAACATAAATACAATCATTTGTTGTTGTTGTTGTTTTTTTTTTGTTTTTAAGATGAGGATAAAAAAAATATTTTTTTTTCTTAATGAACTATGCTAAGTCTATGCAAATTTGTTTTTTTTTTTAAAAAAAAAGAATTAAAATGAGGTTCAAAAAAAGAAACTTACATTTTGGATATAAAAATCAGTTTTTTCTTTTCTTTTGGATCAGAAGGGAATATTATTTCATTCAAATCTCAGGATTGACTATACCTTGTGAACAAAAAGAAAGAATACCACTGACAGTTATCTAGATCTAAGCTGGAACTCTTTTGGATAATTCTGGCTGAAATGAAGAATTTCAGCTTGACTGCTAGAAATTACAAGATTATATTAAATATTACCATAAATGGACTTTTAATATTTATCAGAAAAGCAGTAAATGACAATTATTTTGTTTTGATGAGTCTTATTTAAAAATTGGTTATACTTTATTTTAAATAATTTGGATTTATAAATAAGGCTTATTATCTGGGTATTATTTTTTTAAAAACTATTAATTAAAAAAATAAATAAATTAATTTGTATTTTATATAAGTTTTGAATTTTATATAAGAGAAATGGCAAAACAAAACAATAACAAACGGTAATCATGTAAATGCAATGCACACATAAATTGCCTAAAGTCTCAAATAACTGTAATTAATGATGTATTTTCATTAGTCTCATTCGTTTATAGTTAAACTTATATTTGATTATTGAAAATTAGAATTTTATGTAGATGGGTTTATATATGAACAACCGTTTATTTAGTGGTTAATAGTTTACTTATGTTCGCATCCATATGGGAGAATACATTCCTATCAATTTAATGAGTTACATTGATTTCAGAATAAGTCATCCTGTGTAAATTGTAATTGTTTTAAATTAGGTTTAGGATAAAAGGCCACCCCTTATAATTATTGTATAGAAAGTTTATTTAGTTAAGATTATGACCAAAAGGCCATCCCTTTATAGTTATTATTATACAAGCAGTTATGTTTAGAATTAGGATCTAAAAAGATCATTCCTTATGATTATTTTGATAAAGATAGCATTAATATCTATCCCATATAGAGCATATGTATGTGTAAGTACTAGGAGAAGTGCAAGTCAAAGATGTGTTATGTTTATGAATTCATATATGCATAGAGTTATATTTAAGTTTGTTAAGTCAAGGTTAAAGATATGGGAATGTGTTACACTATCTATGTTGTATAAAGATTAAAAGATTTTGTTAAAGAAATGAATTGTATATCAATTAATGATTATACGTTGTAAATAGATTACTGTTACATGATTTATTAATTTTATTAAAGAAAATAAATTGTACATCAATTAATAAGCACATCTGTAAATAAATTATTATTATTATATGATTTGTTACTTTGTTTAAGATTGCATGTCGTCATTCATCAGGAGTAACTCATGTTCTCCACGATTCAGCCCGGCATTATGAATAGGGCTATGTAATGGCTACATTATGTATTAGTTTATTTCCTGATGCTTAAAGCTAGGTGATACCCATATAATTTATGCAAATAAATAAATAGAGAAAATGTAAAATTGTGAAATATGCTAGTTTGACCATTACATTATAACACCCACTAATTGTAAATTTTTGGCACCCAACATGGGTAGTTTAGCAGCTAATGCTAAAAAAAAAAAATTCAAATTTTTTATGAACCAATAATGGAAGGGAAATCTCTAGCAACCTTTAACTTAGATGGCTATCAATTTGAGAATGTGAACCAATTTAAATGTTTTGAAAGTTTTTAAATAGAAAGGTGAAGCATAAATTTTAAAGTGCAGTACAGACTCAAATATTATACTGATGTTTTTAACAAAATAAAATGTAGGGTAGTTACATTACTTAATTATCTAAGTTGAATATAGAATTGTTATTTGATCTAATTTTTTTGTATGGAAGTGAGTCGTTGATCCTCTTTTGAAGTATCATAAAAGCATTAGGAAAGTGTCATTTAATGATGCCCCATAAAACTATAAAAATTCATTGGCAAAATCATAAAATTCTATTAATATATTCTTCATTTTGCTAATTGTAATACTATAAAATCTACTATTGTGAAATTATACCTTTGTTGAATTAAATACATGAAATGTATGAAAATTGCAAGACTTCCTAAAAAAGTATTTTATGGTAAACTTGAAATGATTTTCATGTTAAAGGTAGATTTTGTTTAGGTTATAAAAATTATCTCAAAAACAATTCAAAGAAAACACAATATTGATTGCTTTTATTAGGGAGATACGACAGGTCAGAATACAGTAGAGTGTTACTATTTGACAAGTTGGTAAAGTTTTCAGAAAGAAAAAATTGATATCAAAGTTAAAAGCCTGCATTGCAAAATATCAAATAAAATAATGGATCACCCTGTTTTCTGTGTGGATATTAAAATTACGGTTCATGAATTGGTTTGTATTGGTTTTATTATTATTATGTTTTGCCATTCTTATCTTTTTTTTTTTTAAGATACATTGTCCGTACTTGTTTGTGAGTTATATGCTGCTATTGATTTATTTAAAGCAAAGCTATTAATGATTGCTAATAATAATTAGTAGTTTTTCAATCATGTACTGCGCATTTTTTAAACCGTAGCTACAGCTTCTATTATCGGTGATTGTATGAGTGGCAGAAGAAAAAGTTATCTTAATGAAATATTTTAAGATAGAACAAATTACTGCAATACTTAAAGAAGATGGTTTGTTCTACTGTGCAAGCCCTGCTTTTTGATATATTAGTCAGTTTGCATATATATAGTGTGTTCATAAAATGCACATCTGGTCTATATAATTATATGTAGCTATATGAATTTGTACATACATAATTTATGCCATATTGTGTGTGTTTACATATATATATATGTTGTACATGTATATATGTACACACGTATTTGTTTTTATATATATTTTCTTGTATGTGGATATTTATATGGGTTCATGTCTATATATATTTATGTGTATATGTGTAATATATACATTGTTATATGTTGTATATGTATACACATGCATTTGTTTTCACATATTTATTTGTATGTGAATATTTATGTGGGTGCATGTCTATGTATTCTTATGTATATATAAGCTATAATCTTTTTTCAGCATTTTATTAGATAGTGAAGGACATGTAAACTTAACAGATTTTGGTTTGAGCAAAGAAGCAATAGAAGACAAAAAAACATATTCTTTCTGTGGTACAGTAGAATATATGGCTCCTGAAGTCGTTAATCGACGAGGTCACACAACTGCTGCCGATTGGTGGTCTTTTGGTGTACTTATGGTAAAAATGAATTTTATATTTAGTTTTAATTTTTTTTGTAAAAACTGGTAATTTGCATCAATATTTTAAATTATGAAATATTTTATTAAATTTTTTTCACAAGTTAATTTTACAATTAATTTATTTTTACAATTAGTTTAGTAATGTAAAAAGTTTCATTATTTTGTAATTTAGTTTTAAACTCATTGAAGAATATAATACAGGTTTCAATATGAGATTCTAGAAGTAAATTTTGTTAAGAAGTTAACAAGAACTAACTAACTACCATTAAGGGTTATCTTTTGGTCATAGTGTTCTAATGCCTAGTTCTCTCAACTTAATTTCAGGTAGAGAATTTAATATTGTTAGACAATTATTAACTACAGTTTTGAGATATTTTATATAAGATAGGGAGTTATATAAAATATAGAGAAACAAAAATAATATTGAGTAGAAAACAAAAAAAATACTTTTCCTTAATAAACATTAAATTACAAAATTTATTACAACTTAAAAATTAGCAGTTGTACTAAAATGAGTTTTTCTTTTTATTATAATTGCTTTTTTAATTTAATAATATATGAGTGACTTTTGTTTTGACAAATAAGACAATCAGTTAAAATACAAATTTATTACTTATAACAATAAGTCATTGTTTTGACAAATAAGATACTCAGTTAAAATACAAATTTATGACTTAACAATAAGTTATTGATGCAACAGAAAAATTATTATTTGATGTCAAAAATCAAGTTATAAAACAATTTAATTAGTAAATAACATTATTAAACAATATATGCAATACTAAAGTTAATAATTATTTTATTTTTTAAATTAATAACTTCTAAATTTTGTAATCAAAAATAAATAACAAGAATAATTCACTTATTAAAAATCTATTCCTTATGCATATACTTAAGCATTAGTAATCTGTGGTCATAATAGGTTTTCATTTAACTTTGCATTGGATATCATGATATTAGCTGTTTTAAAAAATTCAATCTTGTTAATATGTTATTTTTAATAATATGATATTGTAATCAATGAATATTAGATGGTAGTGCTAAGCTCATTTTTAGACAAATTTCTAACTTTTAATCTTTTAGTAACATTAGTGATTTTTATATAATCATTTAGAAGCCTTTTTTTTTTTTTACTTCTATTGTGCTATTCAAGATAATGGCTTGAAATTTACACATTTTAATTCACATATACTTGATTGTTTAGCTATATAGGTTTAAACATGGAGAATTATCCAGTCAATAAAAATATATAAAAAACTGGCCATTTGCTTTGCAGGATGTATATTTTGATAACAACTTAGAGTGCTATTACCATAAATGTTTGTAAATATAGCAATCATTCATCTCATATTAACATAGTAAACAGATCGATTGGATGTTAAAAATGTGAATATTCATTTCTGCACTCATTCTATAAATCATCATATTTTAATACAGCAAAACACTAACTGAGATAGAGGTATATAAACTCTTTTTATTAAATAAACTTTGATTATTAAAATTTATATCAAGATATGTTTTTTGTTTTATAATAATTATATATTTTCAGTATAAGGATTATTGATCAAGATTTATTTAATAAAATGAATGTATGCAACTCTGTCTTGGTTATTTGTTTTGCCTTATTGAAAAATGTTGATTTATAGAAAGATCACAGTGATGAATTTTCAAGTTTTTAACATCAAATTGATTTGTTTACTGTATTAATACAAGGAAAACACTTGCTGTATTTATATGATTTACTGATGATAATGCTCAAAGGCAGTTGAAGATGAAATTTTGTGTAGTTTTTTATATGGTCTGGTGATCAGAAAATTAATATTTTATTAGTTTACATCTCCCAGATTTATTTACATTATATCTATGTACTTTAATTTATTAACTAGACGTGTAATTAGTTTGATAATTATATATTTTAGTAATGAGCAGACTCTTGATTTCTTGGGAAAAGGATGGTAATTGTAGAAACATTTGACAGCTGTGATTCATTTTAAATCATTGTACTTCCCAACCATTATGTAAAACTGATTGGTCAATGTATACTAAATGCTAAATTGATCCATAGATTAATTTTTGAATTTTTGCTTTCTCAGTATGAATATGTTTTGTGCTATAATTACCCAGAGACATCTTTTATGTGGCTATTCAAATCAGTGCCTTGATATTTTCAAATACTCTGAAGTATTGAATTATACTTAGTCATTAACATACATCTTAGCGATCTAAGATGTAAGCTAAGTTCAGAGATCTTTAACTATTTAATAAAATATAGTTTTTACTAATGGTCCTGATCTTCAACAATTATTTATTATAGTAAAAGCAAAAAGACATCCAAAAATTTAATTGAATTAAATATGTAAAATAAATTCACAAGAATACAAAGCAGATATTTTTATTTTTAACCCTAACTTGAAAAGAACTTTCTGATTGATTGGTATATTACAATTGGTAGGGATTATCAAAACAAACATGACTAATCTAAAATTATATTTAATCTACCTTTGACTGCTTTCTGCACTTAAAATCAGATTCTACGTTCAGTTTTTTCTTTGTTACTTTAAATTTACAGAAGACATCAAGAAACAATATTAGGATAAGTAATCAATAAATTTAAGATTCATTCTATTATATATATGTCAAATATAGGTAAGTTAAAAAAAATACATCATAAAAGATAAAAATTAAACATGAGAACAAATCCTTTTGTTTTTGTATGTTTTTATTTGAGAAAGAAATCTAAAACTTGAGTTGTTCATTTATATATATATTTTTTAGTTTTTTTAAAAAACTTACAATTGACCTTTTTTTTCTCTCTACCCTCTTTTTCTTTTAAAGTCAAGTAATACTGAAAGCTCAAAGGCAAAACCTATTAATGACAAATAATAAAAGAGTTTTAAATTACACATCGAATTTATAATAAATTAACTTGTAAATCAAAGCAGGCAAAAACTCTCCATACAGTAGTATCATTCAGTGCAAGCCAGAGTAATCAATGGATGCCAGAAGGCTTGTGCATAAAGTCCCTATCTAGTATCTACTCATCCAATATCCCAAGATTAGTTTCTAGCTTGATGCTTTCATCAGTGAGGAGCCTTGGACCTGAGAGCACTGCACCTAGATCTTAGGATCTAATGCAACCTCTTCAGCAGCCACCTTTTATCTCTACTTAACTACAAAACATATGAATCTAAAATTGTAAACACAATAATTTTTTCAATCCAAGCTCATTAGCTTATATAGTCATATAGTTTGTGTCCATACATTTTGGTGTCTTTGGTTGCCATTGTAGTGTTTGTAAAAATGGCAGACGTTGTGCACTCCAGAAAAACTAGAATTTGTTCGAGTGGTTGTTGTAGATCGCGCGCTGATAACGGAGGAAGTTAAGTAACGTAATGGCCGACGATAATTCCAAGAGATATTTGCTTATTGCAAATGTTTCTGGATAAAAGACGTTACCTGATTGGACAAGGATTAATTGCTACAGTTATCAGCAAGCAATCAAAGACGGTGTAACAACTACGCAGGGGAAGGGAGTTATTAGCAGCCATGTTGGGAGGACATCGGAGCAGTATAACATCGGGAGTAGTAGAGAGCAGTCACGCTGTAGCAAGTTGCAGACCATGCGTTTGGAGAGCATCCGTTTGCAGACCATTCATTGGAGAGCAATTGGTGCAGAACATTCCTTGGAGAGCATCCGTGGCTGAGCTTCGTTGCAGACCAATTCATTGGAGAGCTTCGTTGCAGACCAATTTGTTTGGAGAGCTTCATGGCAGACCAATGCGTTTGGAGAGCTTCGTTGGAAAAGAACAGCGTGGGAATTGTATAATGTTATTTGCTGACCGCACAGTATGACTTGCAGTTTTAACCTTGGCACAGTCGTAAGTGCGGATATTACAGCCATAACCACCATTATCCTATTAGGCAGGATTGGCATTAAACCATTAAACATCACATGATCACCATTTCTTATGCTTGCTCATGCCTGAGTGGCCCTACTGTATGGAGAGTTTTGCCTGTTTTAATAACAGTTATGAATAAGCATAAGAAACGGTGATCATATGATATTTAGTGGTTTAACTTGTAAATCGGTATTTACATAATGGTTTTACTAGAAATTTCTTCTCCAAAGAAAAAGAATCTTAAATTTAACAATTAGTTGTCCTAGTATTGTTTCACAACATCTTCTGTCAATGTTTAAAGAATCACTAATTGTAAAAGAGAATGTAAATATCTGAGTCCTTTGATTCTCTTAAAATCACTTTTATCCTAAGTCAGTGGATTCCAAACAATAGTAATACTGATCCCAATGTTAATTATTGTATTTTATCAGTAAGAAAAACGATTGCAGTAAAGTCATTCTATAGCAAACTTTTATTATGCATTTCCTGTTATAGCTGGGATGAACTTTTTCAGAAAAAAGTATAATATATTCCAAAATACACTAATGCATAAATTCTTTAGCATTCATTTAATCTGAATCTGGGAATAGCTGCAGCTAGATCTTTTTGGGATTACCATCTGGTATCAGTGATTACATGTGTTTACAAGATTAAAGTAGTATGGATTGCCTTAATTAAATGCCAGATTAACTTTATTTTCATGCATGTTATTCTTTCAACAAGTATTAATAATTAAACTTGATTATAAATAATTGTTTTCTTTAAAACTAAATGATCATATGAGTGCTTAATATTGAATTCTAGCTCATTATTATCATTAGTGAATTGTTATAAAACCTGAACAGTCAAATGAACATTTATTTATTTTTAAAATTAATTTTTTTTATATGATTTTTGTGAGATAAATCTTTTATATTATAAATTTATTATTAAAAATAAATAGAATTTATATTTTTATTGACAAAAAAAAATTGTGATATTTTTTAAAACAGATATTTTTAAATGCATAAATATATATATATATTTTAAATCAGTTTTTAATTAATTTTTTAACTAGTTTGTTTTAACTAATTTTTTAAAATCATTTTATTATGTTTAAATTAATTGTAATAATAATAATAATAATAATAATAAAATAATAAAATAATAATAATAATAATAATAATAATAATAATAATAATAATAATAATAATAATAATAATAATAAAAAATAATAATAAAAAATAAAAAATAATAATAATAATAATAATAATAATAATAATAATAATAATAATAATAATAATAATAATAATAATAATAATAATAATAATAATAATAATAATAATAATAATAATAATAATAATAATAATAATAATAAAATAAAATAATAATAATAATAATAATAATAATAATAATAATAATAATAATAATAATAATAATAATAATAATAATAATAATAATAATAATAATAATAATAATAATAATAATAATAATAATAATAATAATAATAATAATAATAATAATAATAATAATAATAATAATAATAATAATAATAATAATAATAATAATAATAATAATAATAATAATAATAATAATAATAATAATAATAATAATAATAATAATAATAATAATAATAATAATAATAATAATAATAATAATAATAATAATAATAATAATAATAATAATAATAATAATAATAATAATAATAATAATAAAATAATAATAATAATAATAATAATAATAATAATAATAATAATAATAATAATAATAATAATAATAATAATAATAATAATAATAATAATAATAATAATAATAATAATAATAATAATAATAATAATAATAATAATAATAAAATAATAATAATAATAATAATAATAATAATAATAATAATAATAATAATAATAATAAAATAATAATAATAATAATAATAATAATAATAATAATAATAATAATAATAATAATAATAATAATAATAATAATAAAATAATAATAATAATAATAATAATAATAATAATAATAATAATAATAATAATAATAATAATATAAGGATCTAGGCATGAACATCATATAAAGAGGAACAACAAATGAAGCTGTAAGAGAAATGAACATATAGTAATAATAAATGGGATATAATAATTTACCAAAAGTCAATATATATTAAATATATGACATTTAGTAAAAAGTATCGTTACGTATGGTAGTGAGGTTTGATAGTAAAAGGAAAGAATGGAGAAGAAATGGACAGTTAGAAAAATGGATTATTGGTGATGATCTGCAGGAAAATCAAGGAGAGAATAGATAAGCAATAAATATTTGTGAAATAATGAATGTTGAACAAATTATAATAAATGAAATCAAAAAGTCAATTAGATTGATATATGATATGTATAGAGGATGTTCGGAAATGATTACAAAAGTAAATATGAAACTGAATATCACAAGGAAAGAGAGAAGAAAAAGAATATTCAAAAATAAATTGATAAGATGAAATTCATAGAGAGAAATACATTTGCAGGAATATTTGTGGTCTAACATAGAGATGTGATGATTGAGAATTGTAAGATATTGTAGAGTGTTATAGATTATAAAAAGAAGAAATAAATTGTAATATTCCAATTTACTATATTTTTTACTGATAATATTCTGAAGACTTATTTAAAAAATGCACTGTTTTTTAGTTTTAAATCTGTGGGAGATAATGATGTGGACTAAATGATGAATGCTGGTTCAGCACGAAATACGTTTATTGGAAGTCATTTATCATTTTCACATGTGTGTGGTCATGTGTATCGGATGTATGAGATAGAGTTGATAAGCTGAAAAGTGCTTGAAAGTCTGTGTTCAAATCCTCTACAATTAAATCCAATAAATTGTAAATTTGCAGTCATATTATTAAAGCATTTAAAATAATCTGTTTATTAAAGCATTTTCACAAAATTGGATGCTATTTCAAAAACATATTTAAAAATGCAGTCTTGTTGTTATTTTTTGCTTTTTAAAATAGTAAATTTGATGCTTAGTATTTTACTTGATAGACGGAATTTTTTTTTTAATAATATACCTTTTTTTTTTTATTATAAATAAATATTTTTTTTGTAGAAATGTTTATCACATGATCACCATCCTTTATGTTTATACAAGCTGAATGGAGAGTTTAGTCTGTGTAGAAGTGATTATCTTTCTTCAAGTCAGTGACTATTTTGCATTTCTTTTGCATTCAGTAGTAAAGTTAAAGTTTTAGACTATAAAATTATAGAATTTAATTACTTCAGTAAATAGAGGTATACCTGCAGTCTCATTTTTAATATGAATTGTAGATCAAAGATTAGTGCTTTTATACAAAATAAAAGCTGTGCTGTTTAATTAGTATTGGTTGAGAATTAATAAAATAAATTTTCATCAAAACTATTTGGAAATTTACAATTTTTGCCTTGACAGAACACTTTTAGAGAATCCATTGAGTCTATTTTTTATTATCCTTTGATCTTAACTGTTAGATATGTCAATTATGATTGGCAGTATTTTTTTATATAATACTTTAATAGAAATGGCAATAAGCTTAATATAGATTTTTAAAATTGTAGATGGTATTAAGCTTAAGGCTACTTATCTTCAGTCATGGTTTATATAACCTTAATACATAACAGTTTATGTCTTAAATATAATAGTGAATTTTGGAATAGGTTGGGCAAGTAGTGATTTAATGTCATCAGTATTTATAAATAAACTAGAAACTATTATAATTAAAAAATAGAATAATTAGTCAAGAAATAATATATTAATATATTATTCTAGATACATTGACGATATTTCAATTCTTGATAATAAAAGAACTTGAATAATATTTATAATGATTTTAATAACAGTATATATATTATTAAATTTACGAAAGTAGAATTTGAAGATGAATTTAATTATTTAGATATAGAAATTCTCATAGATATTGATAATAAAATTATATTAAAACATTTTATTAAAGAAGAAAAATTAAGAAAAAATATTCTTCTAGTTTCCCAACAAGTGTGAGTATAAGAGATGACATAATCTTAAAGCTATTAAAAATATACTTTTTAATTATAAGAAATCTATATTAAATAATAATTTTTCTATGCAAAATGATTATAATGATGATAATAACAATAATTCAAATAATTAATGGATCAAACTTTCATATTATCCCAAAATTTACAATACATTAATAAAAAATAAAAATTATATTGATAAGCATATAAATATTGGATGGACAAATAGTAAAAGTCTGAATAAATTAATAGGTAATTATAAATTAAGAGATGATATAAAATGCAAAAAAGTGAATGTATATAAAATTAACTGTGGCTTTTACAATATGATTTACTATGGTCACATAGGGAAACAGTTAGAGGTAAGAGCCAAAGAACATAACAATGCAATTAATAGATGAAATGCTAAATCTGCTTTATACATTGACTTAACATATGGAGATAAAATAGATGCTACAAAAAATATTAAACCTTTAAATTGCATTAAAGATCCAAAAAGAAGACAAATATACGAAACATAGCATTGAATATTTGCAAAACTTCACTAAATTTAGCTAACAACTGATCATTTAAAAATGACTGGAAAATTATATAAGACAGAGTATATAAAGTTCTATAATATATGAATGATTTATTCTATACATTATTATGTTATTTATATAATCAATTCTTTGAAGTTATATTGGATCTCTTTATGAAAGTTTTATTCTATTTTACTGTTTTATTTTGTTATTGTTGTTATTTTACTTCCATTATAGAACACACTATGATGTTCTATTTGCAATAATAAATGATTAACATTTAAAAAGGGCACAAAACTGTTCCAAAAAAGGTTTTTTTATTTTTAATTATTATTAATATATATTTATATAGTTGCTATATATGATTTTTATTATTTATTATATGATAGAACAACATAATAGATTTCATTAATTTTTTATGATAACAAAGAATATTCATGAGACAATTAAATGTTTTTATGTAAATATGAAAGATTTATAAAATGTGAGATGTCAATCACAAACTCTAAAAAAGAGACAAAAATAGAATTCTTGTTTCAAAAAAATGTATATTCATATTATTAGTTAATTTTATATGGAGCAGGACGTTGTTATTTTTTAAATGTGTGTAGATGAATGCTATAAAATGTGTAGCAGTTTTAATGTTTTCAAGATATAACAAATCAAAATAACAAATTACATTGCTAAAGAGTTGCTGTATGAATTTTTTTTTTATCTGAAAATTACTAATAGGTACTGCTTTTATTTTTTGACTGACCATGTGTTTAATAGCATACAAAGGATCTATTCAATAGTCCAAATCTCCATACTAGTTTCTGATTCATGGTTTTAATTACTGAGAAGACTTGAGACTTAGGAAAGCACTGCATAAGAATTTAATAAATATTAGATTTTTGTGTTGTAAGCTGGGTTATGAATTTTCTTTTTTTTGATTTTCCCGATAGAGAGGCTTAAAGTTCCTAAAAACTGAGGATACCAAAATTTATGAATGTTCCATCTCATTTTAGATTTATGTAATTATGCAAGCAATTTGATCTAGATGTAAAACATTGAAGGGGTTTTGAATTTCAGATTGGGCACTTGATAGAGCAAAAAAGAGTAAATGTTGGCTGCTACAGGTATGCTAGATCCTTAAAAAATCCTGGTGCACTAGATCAAGATCCAAAACTCTTCACTGATGAAGACAATAAATTAGATACTTGTTTGGGGATATGGATAGGAAAGCACTGAAAAGGGATTTAATAAACTTTACTATCTAACTTCTGTTAATTATTCAAACATATAGTAGTTGACAGTCTTGGAATAATATATATAGATTTTAAACTTATTGTAATAATTACTTGAATTTTGTTCATATTCCAAGATTACAATAAATCCCCTATAAAGCAGAAAATATATATATATATATATTTAAGAAAAATATCTAAATAAATCTATATTGTTAATACTGTCATATTTACAATCTTTATTTTGTAGTTTGAAATGCTGACTGGTGCTCTACCATTTCAGGGACTGAATCGTAAAGATACTATGACTCAGATATTGAAGTAAGTAGTGTAGGGAATGCTTTATATATAAATAAAATTGAATGTATTCAGGTAATGTCAAATTTATAATTTGGGTGCTGTCAATAAATATTAATTTATGGATATTTAATACATGTTTGGGCAAGGATCTGTGCCTACTAATGAAAGCAATTTCTGCCAGAAGTGCATATTGGGGATCATTTACTTTTTTATATATGTTATTTATCCATATAATTTTAAAGAATAGGTTGAATTTATAAATCTCTATGTGTGAGTACTTTTTATTTTATTTACATGAATGATTACATAATTTTCCCTTCTCATTCACAGATATCTGAATTTAGAATTTGTATTATTCACATGTGTATTGTAAGAGGCAAAAGAGACTTGCAGGTATATCTTGCAAATCTCTTATCATCAGAGGGTATCAGATTTTACTTTCTAAAATTTCTTGTCTATGTTAGTAAATAGTATAATTCTGTTACCTAGTAAAAACTGTTACCTACTAAAATTCAACTACATTTTAGTTGTAAAATATACTGATCCCTATAGGAAACTTAAGTTTCCTGGTGAAGATATCCAACCGCAAATATCCACAGTCTCAACAACCTTTACTAATATTTCTATATGCCCACTAAATCACAGAGAATCTCAAGAACTTGTGGAATAATGCAATGACTTTGGTAATGAGTAATAAGGGAAAATCTATATTCAAATAGATTGAAACAAATATTTATTATAAAATCATGATTCTTATTATACTATAATGATTAATCTAAGTATTTTATGGATCTCTTTTCTTTACTATTTAATACTTCATATACTATCATGGATCATATTTTAAAGTTTGAATGTATCTATTAAAACCAAGCCAGAGATGTGTGTGCAAATATTTCAAAAATCTTTCCTATTACAATCAAACTCAGTATGATTTTATTTAAGTAAGCAAACATTAATTACTATATGAATTTAATAAATCAACAGTTTACTTGATACACATTTACAAACCACACTAGAAAAATCTTCATGGTATAAATAATCGTTAATCAAATGCATAGTTAATTATAGGAAATATTTTAAAATTTGTTACAAATAAAAAATGCACCAACAATAAGCATATTAAAATTTTCTATAAACATAAAAAGTGTCAAGTAATTAAGATTCTCTATATGCTTCACTTTATCTAAACATATGAGATGCATATATTTCTCAAATGCATTACAAATCTTATTAAACCATTTCATTATGCATGAGTAATACATGTCATACATGCAACTTGAATTTCTTTTAAAAACTTTATAAATAGTAAATTCGAATATACATGGATTGAACTCTCATCAGTATAAATACACATCCAAACCTAGCTTCAACAAGCAAACAATGATATATATATAAATTTAATATTTGATTTGAACAAACATTTCATAAATTCAGTGGTATTACCAGGTTTCAATTCCTACATTAATTCATTTCTTATCAAATTAAGATTATGCATTAACCTATAATATCTACTCTAATTAAATAATACTAATAATCACTATAATTAATCTTAACAGGGAGTGACTAAATTGTTTGATAGCTCTTGACAACTTTAACATTATTAACATATTGATCATAAATGCATTAAATTTTGATTGTTTTATATAATGATGACAAAAGAAGATTTCCCATTTTATTTTTAAAGCACTTACAAAAATTGTTTTATAAATGTAACAAAGAGAATTGGTAACAGGAGGTTTTTTTATATAACAAAAGGATGTTTTAATGATATTTAAAGCAGTAATTCTGTATTGCAGTTATTTCTGTTTCTTAAATGATTTTGCTTAGGAGAGTCAAGTGAAAATTAGTGCAACATCTTTCTAATTAAGATAAGTTTGATTTTTCTTTGCAACTAGTTAGTGAACATTTTTTAGATAAGATCATTGAGAGAGATAGGAGGGAAATCTTAGAGAAAAACTTAGGAACATGTTCTTGTAAAGTTTCTTTAAATCTGACATTAACAGTCGATATTTAGACATCAATTTATTTAAATAATTTGAATAATATTTCTTAACATTTTAAACAAGGCCTTTTCCATTCCTTTGAAATTTATCCGTATTAGAATTTTTGATTAAAAATAACATTCTCATAATATCTTATCAATTTTCAGACTTTTCTGTATTGGTTTTGTTATACCCTTCAAATAATTAAAATAAGAAGTAACAATTTTGGTAGAATTTATGGATTTATTGAAATTGTATAATTCTTAAATCTTATTCTGAGTTTGTGTGTATGTTTTCAAAATCGTATTGTATGCTTGTTTATTTTGATGTATTGCTTGTATTTATTGTCTTTCTATCTTTGTTAACTCAAGAATTGATTCATTGTATTAAAAGAAGGTTCTTTAATATACTATCACTATGTACTGAAAGGGTAACTCATTTTTTAATCATGTTTAGTTTAGATTAGAACAAAATTGATATCCACAATTAGGATTTTGAATATATTTTTATTTTTTGAATTAGTTATTAGTATCCTTTAATGTAAACTGTATCTAAAAGAAATAGCAGTAAAATGAAAATGCAAATTTGATATATAATATAAATGGGGAGAAAAGTTCTTAAATTATTGTCTGAAGATTAATAATTTTTTATTACAAATTTTTTGAAGTGTGTAGGCAAAAACTCGGTAATATAATTGAAGTATCTCATAATTATTAAAGAATTTGGTTTAATTAAACTCTTATATATCATAATCCTGTAATCTTTTTTTTTTTTTTTTATTGCTTATTCATGTTATTTTTATTTTTTTAGTATGTAATTTATAAATATAAATATTTTTCATAAATTGATCAGGAAAGATTAGGCTATTTGGGGAAGATTGGTTTCAATTCCTTGATCAAGTCTACATCAAGATTGATATCTTGGACACAGTAAAGACAGCCTACTATTTCTTTAATACTTTTTGAATGGTAAAATTTGTAATATTTATTAATCATTATAAATATTATATATATTAGAATGAGTTATCAATTATTTATTTATATATATTTAGTTAATCTTTTTTAAAACATGAAATGTTAATTTTTCTTTATCTCTATTTTTTATATTTTATTTTTAATTTACTTCCTTCTTCTCTCAATAGGTTTATGCTTGATTCAGTAAGTACAATTGAGGGGTTCTTTGATTTAATTGTTTTGCTTTGTTTAGAGTCATATTTAATAACTGTAGTACATAAAAAAAAAATCTTATCTTGCTTTTTTTCTCAACAGAAGTTGTCAGGTGTGTTGAAGGCGTTAAAATCTTAAAAATCATTTTTTATGATAGAAATTGCTATGGAGACCATTTCTTCTTTTTCTTTTTGAGCATTCTATTATACTACAATATCTTTTTGATTCTGACATTTTATTTTTGATGACTTAATTCATTTTACAGTAATTTAGTTCGTCAGTGATTTATATCCACAAAATTAAATGTAACATATAGTGAAGTGATGCATACAGTAAAGCATTTAAAAATGTCATCTAATAGCATTCTTAACAAGCTTCACATTTAGTGGTTTAAAAAAAACAAGTTAATATTGGAGAGACAATTCACTGATTAGATTTGTATATGATATGACATAAACTTTTAAAAAGGTAAATAAATAGATTATTGAAATTTATTAACATAGTTTAGGATGGGAAAAAAATGTGAATAAAACTAAAACAGTATTTGAGAAGAGGTGAGATAAAAATTATGTATTTTAATTAGCAAAAAATCATATTTACTTTTCACTGTCTAAGAAACTTGTTTAATAAGTATAGAAATAGTGAGAAAGAAACTCAAATAACGATTATAATCACTAACAGACTTTAATATGATAACAATGTTATATATATTAAATTATTTAAATTATTCAGCAGTATAAATTTGAATGGATTTGAAACCTAAATTATTAAAAGAAAGAAAAAAATTACTAAATTTATGTGTGAATTTGGAAGTAAATAGAAATGTTCTGTTAGATAAGTAAGATTAAAAGTGCTGCAATATTAAAAAGAAAGAATGGGAGAGAGGGGGGGGAGGTATTTAATTTACGAAGAAACATTGAATTATACATGTTTTAGAACATATGTTGAATTATACATGTTTTAGAACATATGTAAATAATGAATGAAAGAAAGATATGAATTAAAAAAAGAGAATTTTAGTGAAGAGGGTTATTAGATATATTTGAAAAATAGAGAAGATAACTGTAAGGATAGAGAATGTAATTAATTGTGATATGTGTGAAATATTGTTTTATCTTGAGTGAAGATGTAAAACGTGAATACTGTATATTTGTACAAACTGTAAATTAAAAAAATAATTATATATTATTTATTTCAAATTAGGGCTAAATTAGGAATGCCTCAATTTCTTAGTCCAGAAGCACAAAGTTTATTAAGAGCATTATTTAAACGTAATCCTGCAAATAGATTAGGTAAGTATTGTTATATTTATTTATGCAAAATCTTTACATATGTATTTAAATATATATATGCATATATGTTTGTGTTGTTTGTGAGTGCATACGTGTAGTTGTTTCTAAATGTTTTAACATATTCATTCAAAAAGAAGGGGTAATAATTTTATTACTGTAAAATCTATCATAGTTTCCAATCATTAACGATATAGTTGAAGATTTTTTTTTTTTTTGCCAGAACAGTCATGGTGGAGAAACATAATTTGTAGATTTTAATTACTAAAGAAACTTTTGCAAACATTTACTGATATATTGATTGAATTATGGTAATTACATAATTTAAATAAAACAATTTTAGGCTATATTGCAATTATTGGATAATTAATTTGATAAATAGACATTATGAGTCAAATCATTACTTTTTATTAACTTATGTTATTATTTTAGATTTATAATTTGACAGATATTAATTATTTTTTATTTTATAATAAAATGAATTTAATATTTTTAACTGAGTAAAAGTGGATAGATACATCACATGATTTTGTGCAGTAGCTATAGTGGTATTATATATTTTATCAGATTTAACATGTTTGGAGGCAGATAATGTCCATTAGTCCCCCATCCTTTTCTTTTTTTAATGAATGTAGCTGTAATTGTGACTATTTTGAAACATTAACCAAGGTGAACAATATGGACACTTATGCTCCCATTATTTAGGTACCAACAGTTTAACTTTTTTTAAACTAAAGGTATATATATATATTTCATTGCACTTTCTAGAAGATATTTTTTTATTTACCATTTCAGAATTTTTTTAAAAAATTATGTATTTTTATTATTATACCGCGTAATATAAAAAAATATAGTGTGAATATGACAGATATTCCATTTATTTTCCCCAAGATTTGTAAGTGCAAAGAATTTGCTTCCAAAGCTAAGCCTAAATAAATAGCAATTTAAAGAATATAATTAGGACATTAAAGGAAAAGAAAGATGAAGCAAAATGTTGGTAAGGAATCTTAATGAAGAGGATAAAAAAAAAAAAAGAAAAATACTTGAGAGAATATAATCAAGTGTGGTGTATGTGATCTTATATTTTGACTGATAGTACATTTATGTGACATATATTCATACATATAAATTCATTATAGTGATTGAGTTGTGTTCTAATTATAGGTTTAACTTATGAAAAAAAATTGCACTTTTATGAAAAAGTGCTAAGAAAAATAAACATTTTAGTACGAGCTAAATTTATGCATTAGTATTTATATGCATCACTAGCAGCAAATCAATCTACGAAGATCATACACATCTACACATATATAATATTATCAATTAGTTTGTGTGTGTTTTGTATTTTGCATGCTACTTTCTAATCTTTTATGTAGCAATTTTTCTTTTCTGAAAGTCTTTC
This sequence comes from Epiperipatus broadwayi, assembly GCA_028023455.1. Taxonomy (NCBI): domain Eukaryota; kingdom Metazoa; phylum Onychophora; class Udeonychophora; order Euonychophora; family Peripatidae; genus Epiperipatus; species Epiperipatus broadwayi. The sequence continues at coordinate 13,765,710 of JAQFVV010006207.1, forward strand.
AGTTTGTGCTTAGTTATAATTCTCTTTATAACTTATAATTATCCATAATATAAAAATACTGCAATAGAGACTAAAAAAAATAAATTAATTTAAATAAACTAATTATACATCATAATCATTATAAACAAAAAACAAAACACTAATTCATCATTACAATTTAAAAAACAACAACATTTTTTGCTTGTTTGAATGCTGTTGGCTCTGATTCATCATATTGTATGTATCTTATCAATTAAAATAATCAATATTCTATCTTTGAGAGTGTCTTTAGGTGTTTGTAACGCTAATAGGGTCTTTCTTTTTCATAAAAACTGCTCAAGATCATCATAATTTTTTTTAAAAAGAAAATTGTTAATATTCATTTGCTTCATGTTTTATCCAATGAAAATGCATTCTTAAAATTGTAAATTAAATTTCATCACATGCAGAAGGTTGAAAAAAAAAAATTTGTCTGATGGAAAACGATAATGGCTTTTGAAAAATATCAATTACTATATATTTTGATAAAGATATATATATATATTGTGAAAATGTTTATTGAGAATAGTGAGTAGATTGATGTTAATTCATTGATGTGTTATTATAAGATTTAATGGGAGCTTTAGAGACAATGGCATCAGTCAAAAATTATTTAAAGTAAAATAATCGGTAAATTGTTGATATGTAAGCAGTGTTAATACCGCTGAAGATATTTAGATGAAAATATCTTTATAATATGTTCGAAAAATATGTCATGCTGGCATTTAAAGCAAGTTTTTTTTATCATATGCTCATTAATAATTTAACAAAATATGAATAAAAAATGATTAGAATTATTATAAAAAAATCAAGATTGCTGTATATTGTGATAAATCATAAAAGCAATTACGCTATCGATTTTCATAGTTTTTATATTAGTGGAAAGAGGATTCTCTTGATTGCTATTTTACAATGATTATTTAGGGAGCAATTTAAAATAATTAAAAAATATTTATTCTAATTTTTGAGAATATTTTAAAAGGTGAAAGGAAGAAATTGAAAAAGAAGGTGATATGTGCTCTACAATTAGCACAGTTTCATAATAGCCTTTATAATATGAATCAATTTTATTAAAATTTAATATAAGTTGTTTGTAAATTGAATATAAAATTATGCCAGAAAATATTTAGATTTATGTAAACTAAGCGTAGAAGTCTGTTAAGGAAAAGTTAATTAATCAACTTGTTTATTTAAAACAAAGAGAACGGTGATCATGCGATGTTTGTTTATTTGAAGTTAATTGCAAACCCCCCCCCCCAACCCAGGCCGTTATTAGATTAAGATAAGTAATATGTTTTCCAGATAACATTGATTGCCTGGGTAATTGGTTTATTTCAATTCAGAATTTCAATTATTCAATTATCCAAATGATTTAAGCATTATTGCACTAACTTTGCAGAATGGAAAACTGTAGTTAGAAATTGGAAGAGAAATATAATTTTTCAGTATTTACCAAGCTGAAGTCAAAATTGCCCTTCAGATAACCAATTGCTATTGCAAATAGAATTGCAAATAATATTGTAATCCATCTGAATTCTAAATAGACTATAAAAATACAGTGGATAAAAATAAAATGCTCAGCTAAGGACATTGTTTGTATTATTATTCTCTTCCAGTTATGTAATTCTACAATAAGTGTGAAGGAAAGACATAAGCTAATCCTCTGAATGACCAAGGAAGAAACTGTCACTGCCTGATTAAATTGTGAGTTTGGAAAATATCTGTCTAGAATTTATTTCTTATAACCAGGAAGAGGTCATAAAAATAGGCTAACAAAAAAAGAAGTAAATGAAAACTTGGTGCCCAAAACTGGTAGAAGAACTAATTGACTTGAAAAATATATACATTTGGAAACATTATCAAAACCCTATGAAGTTCACAAAATAGAAATACAACTGTAGATGAGAATTCATATTTATTAAAATCAAAAATATATATTTAAAAAATGCCTTATTCTAAAATATGCATGTGGTTTACAAATTTGAGTTTACAGTTTTTTACATACACATCCAGTCAGTTTTATACGCTGACAAGGCTCTTTGTATTCTCAATCTCTTTTCATGCTATAGTTTTGAGCGTTGTTGCAATATGGACCAAATGGCTATGTACATCTTTTGAGATACAGTTTTTTCATCCCTTAAGTGGAGTAGTTCCATTTTGTTCCAGAATGCATCTTGTATACCATAATGCTACCTTTCGCAAATGATTGTAAAAGAGTTTGAAAGTCACAGTTTCTTTGTTTGTACAATGATGGTATAGATGAGCGAATATTATCAAATGCAAGGCAGGTAAAAAGAAAGTGTTCTTGAGTCTCAGTCTCTCTATGACATAACCAGTATATGCCTTCTGTATCTATAAAAGTGTAATGTTGGTAGTGCTTCAAGATTTAATTTAAGCAGAAAATCATAATATTTGGGTTCTAATGACCAGAATTTCAATTTTGAGGTTAGTTGTCTATTGTTAATGTTTAGAATTGGGTTTTTTATCATTTAACATGCAAATTAACTGGTATATCCCAATATTTAAATTTATTTTGAGGTGGTGAATAAATGAAAGTTTGGAATGTTGAGAATTAGTGTAAGCAAGGTTTTTTAGTATCCATTGACTGGTGGTGGCTTATCTGTTGGGGTAATCTTGAAGAACACTTTCATGTATGGAAATAAATGAACACAAGCAGAAATAAGATTTAATGTCTTTTGAATGTTAAAAATATTTATTGAATATCGTCCCAAACCATTTTGTATTAGAGGAGCTTGAATTCATTTTAGTGAAATTGAAACAAGCTTTTTTGCCCACAGCAACTTTCTACATAATGAATTTATTTTATTATTAAAAGGATTTAGTGTATAGTATTATTGGACAATAGATTCGAGTCATAATTAATAGATTAAACAAGGATACTTTTGAGTACAATGATAGGTGAAATTTTGAAAGTGAATCAATTATGTTTTCAATTTTATTCTTATTTGTCGACACATTTCTTGGTTGCTCACATAGAAGGGGAATCCCACAAAAGAGCTAGGTTTTCCTTTAAAATGTTGTGTGTGGAATTGTCCTGTATATATTAACCAAGCAGAAGACTTATTCATGTTAAACCCCGGCTTGTATTTGTTAGTGTATGAATTAATAATTTTTAATAGAGTTGGGATCTGTTTTTTAGAGGTTAAAAAAATCGAGACATCATCCATGTAGGCAATACAGGAGATGTTTGCTTTCAGATCAGGTATGTATATGACCAATAATTCTTTCTTTATCATATTCAGTAGGGGATTAATATAGATAGTAAAAAAGAGAGCACTTAGCGGAGAACCTCATGGAATTGTATAGTAGTGTACAAAAGAGGGTGAATTCTTACCATAAAGTGTAATATGTATTTCCCGATTTAATAGAAGATTCGTGATTATATATATTAAGGATCTTGGTATTGCTGTGTCTGCTAATGCTCCAACAAGGAGTTCATTTGGAATCATATCAAATGCTGATTTTATATCCAGTTGGATCACAACTGGACTATATTTTTTATTATTTCTGACAGAATCAATAACTGATTTGAATAGAAAGACTGCTTGTATTGTAGATGAGCCTTTCTTAGCAAACTGCATTTTAGATGGTATAGGTATAAGATAAGGTTCTATTTTGTCTTTAACGATTGACTCTAGCAATTTGATACCCAGTGGGCTCATTGATATGGGCCTTAGATTGTTTAATGCAGTTATTTTTTTATGTTTTTTGGTAAATGGTACTAGTAAAATAGAGTATAATCCATGTATATGATAGATTTTTTTTTTTATTAGAAAATTAGCTAGATTACATAAGTACTGTGCAGTAAATTTTTCTAAATGCTTGAATACAAAGCAAGGTATTCCATGCATTCCTGGGGGACAAGAGTTTGGTGTTGATGCTAATTTTTGAATAAAATCCTTGGGAGTAAATACTGTTTTTTCTTCTCACTCACCGAGAAAAAATGGTGCAGGATTAAACCTATTTATTATATTTTTTATAAATGTTGCTATGAAATATAGTACACATTGATTTAAGTTATGAATCAAGGTGTAGCACACATATACCTTGCAACTGCTTTATTTTAAATTAAAATAAATACTATATTTTGAAGCTCTAACCCTTTGTTAATTAAATTTTTGAATGAAGCAACAGGTATGTAGACATTTTATTAGCATGTATATAATTTATTTATAGGATTACTTTTGCTATAAATGCCTACTTAAACTATACTTTGATTTTATCTATATAATCTAGGTGTACATATACCCATTTTGATACTCTGAGGCAATAAATAAATTTAATGACATATTTAAATATTTCCTCTCCCTCCCCAGTAATTTGTAGGCAAATTAACATATGTGTGAAAATCTCTTAATTTCTAGCCCTTACAATAGCATATTTTGATATTTTTTTTTTTTACCAGTAAATTGTGATTTAGAGCGATATATGTGTGTAGATCTTTTAGTTAGTAATGATGATATATTTGCTTAATTTGTTATGTGCTGAAAGTTATTTGCATAATTTTTGTTCAAAATTAATTTTTTATTCATTACAATATTTGAAAATTATTATGTACTATAATCAGTAAAAAAAAGAAAATAGTATCAAAGGTTGTGAATAATCCAGACAAAAGTACCATTAATCCAAATACTTATTAGTCAAAAAAATTTATTATTCAAACAAAATTTCAAAGATGATCTTTAATCTTTTACAATAAATAAATTAGTTTGTACAAACTACTTGTTTTTTTTCTATCATAGCAGTATTTGGATTTTTAATCAGGAGGTAAAAAATTTATTCTGGAAATCTGAAAAAATTCACGAATCCAAAAAAATCTTTGAACCATGAGTTTCAAATTAATGATATATATATATATTTATCTGTATATACAAACTTAAACATAAATTTGAAAATTTTATTAAAAAAAAAAATCAGTGGATACATATTTATTGAGATTTGCAGAAAATGTTGGGTTATACTATAAACAGAAAGCAAAGAGAAAAAAATTAAAATACTTTTTATGTAAAACATAGTAAATTATTGATAATTTCAACACAATTTTAATGTTATAAGTCTTAAATGAATTAAATCTACATGTAGAACTGTTATTTCCATTTGGAGATGATTCTGTGACCAATGTACAATTTGCCTGTATTTTATTTTATTAAATAATAAATATTTTAAATCATTCAAAAGATTACATAGATGTAACATTTAAATATTTAATTGCTATTAAATTTATAACTATCAAATATTGTTTTACACTAAGTATATCATATTTTTATATTATAAAGAAGGAACAAACCTCCCATCATGCACTTTTATGAATTTACATGCACTCATCTGTGAGCATCAGTTTGAAAATCATAAGTGTACGCTTCTGCTTAGAGTTTATCTATATATAAACCAACTTTTGCTTACCATGCTGAAAACAGGGCTTCAATCTGTTGTGTTCCTGAGTTATAGCACATGTAGTTTTTTTTTTTTTTTCAAGAACATTTTTACCATATTAAATTTGTTTTGTTTTGTAAAAAGATATGATACTTGATATAATTTACTTGAAGTTCTATTACAAATCTCTAGATACATATGATTTAGGTGGCAATAAGCCAATCTGTAAGTTATTTAAGAATTTGATCATTAAGAGTGGTAATTTTTTTGGAGTAATCTGACTATTTTATGAACTTTCAGACCAGTAAAAAACTACAAAAGTTTAAACTTCAGGATAGCTAAGTCTTTAATATGCATCATTATTTTCAAGGACACATCATCCTGGAGGAATTCCATAATATGAGATTCTAAAAAGTATGTGTTGTACTCTAGAAATCTGCACATATATATATATATTAGAGAGAAACAATTTAGCTTATCATTTGTAGGTTAAGTGAGAGGAAATGTGAATTTTTTGATTAAATTCACTCCTTTTGAGATTAAAATTTATTATATTAATATACTATTAACAAAAAGTCAAATGCAGGTTCCTAATAATTAAGGATACCCATTATTAAGACATTAATAACTGAACATTAAGTCAGAGGACATAGTCTCTTTGACCAGTATATTAATGTTTTTTTTTTTATTATTTTTCAATTATTTGATCGTTTAGCTTTCTATTTATTTTAATTGTTGTTGTAGTTAGTAGAAAAGCAAAGGAGGATAATGGATGTATCACAAAAATTAAATAAAAAAAAAATGTCACCAAAATCTACAAAACTGATTTCTTATGAAGTACTGCTTTTTTCAACAAAAAATTTTGTGATATCTTTATTATGTTCTGTATTGCAAAATTCTCAATTATTATAATAATATTATAAACATATAACAATAGTTTTAATTAGACACTTGTGAGTTTTCCAGTTAACCAAAATGACAGTCTGTATTTTTGATAAATCTATCATTTCAGGGGCCTTCAAAAAATGTTTACAAAAAAATGCCTGCTATTTATTTTTTATTGTTATTTTAAAAAATGAAATCACTGTGGAAAAATTAATTACAGTATTACAGTTTATTATTATTATTGGATTAACATATTAACAAAAAAAAGAAAAAAAATATAAATATAATATTTACAATTTGTTCATGTTGGCAGTTGCAATCATATTATGACCATTAATGCACACTTTTTGGGAAGGCAGGATGGCATACTTTTGGAAATAGTCTACTGCACCATGTTCAGTGACAGGAAGGACCCAAATTTTTATCATTATGACAATTTAAAACTGCTGTCAAAAAGAAACATTGAATTGAATCAACATTATAATGTAACTAAAAAAATTTGAAATACAGCTTCTTAATGAAATGTATTGGAATTTATTCCTCTTTTTCAATTTAACAAATCTATTTATTAATTTTGTTTTAATTTATCAACTAACACATCTTCGGTAGATATTAGACCCTTGAAACTATATTTATCAAAAATATGGGCTATCTTGATTTACAGGCAAACTCGTAAGTTCTCTTTAATTTTTAAATTCAAATGTTGAAAATATATTCTGTTGTATATCAGTTTCCAGCTCTTTATTATTAAAGGATTTATTTAAATACTGAGTTGAAGACTGACAAATAAGAAACTTTGTGGAATGTTTTTTGTGGGAGTGACATAGAAAGTCATGTAAATTTCCATAGCAATTGTTTGATTAAAAATGTAATTTTGATTCCAACAAAATCAAAAATTTATTTATGTTCAGATATCAATAAATATAATGTCTACAATAGATATTTCCACTTGACTAAATTAAAAACTGACTTAAAATTAATTTGAAGAGCACAATTAATTAAGTTTATAACTTTAGTACATAAAATAGTTTCTAGCATATTAAATAGCATCTGGAATTATTAAAGCTGTTTGCAGATCTCACATATCTTGATGATATTTTTTTTTTTTTTTGCAAGAATTGACTATATCTTTTAAAGAATTATTTTAGTAATCAATTTCAAGTCCTACTTTATTTGTAAAAAGGTGTGTTTTCTTTCCAGTTCTTTTTTTGCAAAGAAATATAAGTCATTCATTATCTGGAAAAATAATATTAAACTAATATCCAATACAAGACTAGTTGCAAAAATAGAAAGGCAGATTTATATCTTTTATGTAGTAAGGGCTAGTATGCTATTATTTGCTAGAGTCACATTACTTTTTAAAATGCTTTGTATAATGTTAAACTTTATTATGAAAGTTTTGTTTGACTGTGGGATGATTTTCTAAGGAATTGTATGATAGACATTATCTACCACAAACATTTGTTTAAGTTACACCATAATGATTCTGTGAAGAAATAGGTTATTTATTCTGATAGCATTTCTGTCTTTACCCTTCTCTATGGCATACAGGTTTTAACCAAGTTAATTAAAAATATAGTCAGCTTTAATCTTTGATTATCAGTTATTTACTTTTAATATAATCTTATTGGTGAAGTATATGGTTACATAGTTTATATTATTTTAAATGTATATAACATTACATATATTGTGCCGGACGAAATCTTTTAATTTCATCTATCTATCTATTCTGATACAGAGGGCGCCACCAGACCATTACGTGTCTGGGGGGGGAAGGGGGGGGGGGGGGGGCGCCACCAGACCATTACGTGTCTGGAAAATTTGTTTACTGTGATCAGAATAGATGATGATGATGGTTTGCTCCGACTAGACTCAGGGAGAAACAAGAGATCTTAAATTGTTTAGACAATTGAGACAAAAGCACAAAGACAAACGTCAGCCAAATTAAGTTTAAACATATTTCATAAATTTTATTATGAGAAAATAAATTATTAAATATAAGTTTATGACACAATAGATGGGGGTTAACTCAGGCATGTACCAGACAGACTAAAGGCAAAGCTATGACGGACTGACTGATCTTCTAATAAACAAATTTAAAAGGGAGGAAGCAAATTTCGTTCAGCAGAGGATTCACTTAAACACTGGTTTCCACTTTATGATATTTAAACCATATGCCCCTGAAATAGATCAAAGAACCCAGTGCCGATGAGCTTTCCGAGATCTAAGCATGGTCAGATCTCGAATGTCCTTATATCGGTATGAACTGCACCAATTACTACATTTAAAATAAGGTGATTGATCCACCTCAAGAACAATCGAAAAATATCATTGAAACGAAGAAACAATTAAACCTGGTGAATCCCAGCCAAACGATTGGCGAAAATTACTTTAAAATTAATAATTAATGGTCTCAATAAGAGACAAGTAAATGATTAGAAAAACAGTTACGTCTGCCCAGCATTTAAAGAAAATAAACTTACAAACAAATTCTGAGTACATGCTCTGACAAATTTAAAGCACACATAATAAATACAAAAAGAAATCTATCGGAGAGTGCACATGAGTACGAAAATATCAAAAGTTTAAATACTCTAGCAGAATGAAAGTATTGCCCACCTGTAATTTAAGAAAGGATAAATTTTATCTTCCTGCTGACGACTTATAAACTTACAAAGAAAAACACAATTCTAATTTCCGCTTTTAGAGATATTAGAAACGAAATCTCCACCTGTGGCAAATTAGACGATAAAGTCGCCAGCCAAAAGATTTTCGGAGGTTTGCGAAAGCGCGAACACAGTGTTTACAAATTAATTATTGAATACTAAATAATTACAGGTAAGCATTTAAAATGCACGACCACTAAAGCATTTATAAAAGTCTTACATAAAAATAGGAAACTCACTCGTCACTCTCCAATAAGCAAAAATTGAAAGCAACTTGGAATCTTAAAACTAAGATTCCAAGACACTTTACAAAATCTTAGAAAACACAGCAAATATTAAATATGAGGCTATATTGTTTAGGAATACATATTTATGATTAGATTGAGCGGAGATTTAATGAGAATTAATTTACCCTGGGAAGAATAAAAAGAAAATAGTTACCTTTCGGTAAAAGCAATGTTCACGTAGAGTGCGCACTTTTACTTAAGTTCATTTTCAGGTCTTTAGACCATGGCAAGGTAGATGTAATGAGGTTCCGGCTTCTTTTAGGTGTTTAAGGCATTACTGGAGCAAACTTGGAAGTCAGGGATCCGTCTTTTGTTGAATTAGCAAGCCATTCGGGTGGTGACAACACGTATAGAATTTTTCATCTTGTGGCAAGCAGAAGTATTTAATAACAGCTCTTGTCCTTTAAGAATTTAAATGTCCATGCTGATATAAACTTTTTACTTTAGAAACAGCTTGTCTATTTACGAATAATGAATTAACTGACACTCCAAATTTTCGGGGCTATTTATACGTTGCTCTATTTCCCGCAAAACACTTTCCTTGTTGTTCAATTTCTTCGCCTTAGGCAGGGCAAATATTAATCTCCCGCTCAATATATCTAGGAATTCTACCCAGGGATTATTGAAATGAAAACAACTACATAAAAATCAAATCTCCTCTCTTTAAAATAAAAGCCACAGGAATGCAATTAGCTAGCCAGCTTGTTTTTAAATCAAATGGATTTAAAAACAGGCGGTATATGAAAACTATTTTAAAATAAATCGATAAACATTTTTAAAAAAATCCGTTTTACATATAAACGCATATATACTTGGATACACACATTCTTTTTAAATAATATAACAAATTTAAACTCTATGTTTAATTAAAATTAAAAGCTTAATAAATATTCTTTTTTTTTTTTGTTTAATAACAACACCATTGAACCGGATTTCAATCAGGTTCAATATATATATATGTTGTAATTTAGGTAATATAGAAGTGATTAATCATATTTGTATATATTTTTTGAATTATTTACTTATTATTAAACAGAATTATATATTAGAAACATACACCCAAAACATACATATACCATGTGATTATTGATATTTTCAGTGTATATCCTTTGATTAATAACCTATTATTATAAAGGAAAGGGAAGAGTAATGAGGCTTCATGTGGCATGATATATAACAAGGGGAGCAAGTGTCTTATCTCTGTTTTTGATTTTAAATATCTGACTGTAAAACAGGGATTGCACTTTCTTGGATGTAAGGTTAAAACAAAAATGACATCTCAGAACCCAAAGGCTGAACATGATGAAAATTATGACTCTAATGGAGGGAAAGAGATCATGCTTCATACTATCTATGAGGTTGGCGATAGATGAAACGTGATTTAATGATTGATTTAATAATATTTCTATATACAAAAAGTCCTGGACATTGAAGTGAAAGATGATGAATTATTTCTTCTGATTTATAACACAGCGAGCAGATAGAATCAATGTTAGCATATGCCATTCTTTATGAGAAATAGTAATTAATAGGTAGGGCATCTATATTGATTTTAATAAGGAAATCTAGGTATTTTGGTTCTAGATGCCTGAATTTGAATTTTGAAATGATTTGTTTATTATTGAGATTAAGCAGAGACAGGTTGAGATTGATTAGTATTATGAGTCATGTTATAGGCCTCCCAATAAATTATTTTCCTTAAAATGGAATGTTGATTCAAGTCAAGATGAGCACATTTGTTAAGAGATTAAAAAAACTTACCCTGACTGGGGCGGTAGTTTATCAGTAGTGGTAATGTGGACACATTTTATAGCATCAGGGTACACAGATATAAATTTAAATATTGAGTTAAATGTTCTTTGAAAGAAAAAATAGGAATTGAGTGAAGTGAGAGGCCATTATTTTTGGCATGCCTATACAGTGTTCTAATACTGATGACCACAGTTTTTTATTTCATACATGTTCTAATTGTTTGTATGTTAAATCATAAAATCTGTTGTATTTAATGTGAAGATGATTTTTATTTAAACAGTGTTGAATAAAAATAACTTTGAATTTTAAATAAGTAAGATGAAATTATCTTTTTTATATAGATTGGTAGGTAAAAATAATTTCAATAGATTGTTTAATGACTAAAGTGAAACTAACATGATCTGAAAACAAAAACAAACTGGTAACTTGCATATGATTTTAAAATAGATAGCAAAAGAATTAAAGAAGTAATACTTAAGCTGTAAAAGGAAAAAGCACCCTGTCCATAGCAATAAGTATTTATAAAATTATTTTTTTTGTCTCCTTTTTTTTAATGCATTAATTTTTATATAAATAGCAAACCACTATATTCATGCAATTCTTTCAATGACTTTTTTATAGTTATAGTTTCGACTATACAACAATTTTCTTCAAAGCTGTAAATATGACATTATCAAACTATATAAATATAATACAATTATTTTTTATATATATCTCAATACATATTATATTAATTGCATATATATACATCAATATTTTCTATATAAATATCAAACTTAAGTATAGTTTTTTATATTTAATCGTATTATTATTAGTATTATTTAAATATTAATATTATATTGACTTTACATTTAAATTTAATTAAATTTGGTCCAATTTTAAAAATAAAAATATTAAACATAAAAAAAAGATTTGAGTTGGATATTTGTATAGAAAATTGTAATATTTATATACAATTGAAACAATAAAGTATGCTGAGATATATAGAAATAGTTTTGTTATATGTGTATATTTGATAATATAGTACATTTATACAATTGTATATTTATAGCTCTGATGAAGACTGTTTTACAGTCAAAACTGTAAGCATAAAAAAAATGCAGGTAAATAAAGTGCATGAGTAGAGAAGCTTACTATTTCCAATATTAATATGAATCCCTTTTCTTTATTCACTTTTTTTTTACAATGCATTATACAGTTACTTTACTATCATAATGGCTCCGATTGCCCCTGTTCTAGCAATATTCTTCAGATCTACAATAAATATAAATACATGAATATTTATATATAAACACATAATAGTTTACTATTTGTAGGTGTATTAAATGTAATGAGTAAGCTGAGAAAATTGAGAGGCTTTTGAAATCTTTTTCTACGAATTAAGTTGCACTTTTTATAGGTGCAATTATAATCACTCATTACTGTGAGGCATGCTTGATCATTAATTAGCATAATTAAATAATAGGCATCATTGCACTTAATTGTAATCAAAAATCAGTGTAAAGCTAGGGATTTTAAGAAAGTACATATTATTATAGAGGATGACTCCTTGTGTGCAATTATATCAACTTTCACTTATTAGAGGTTCTCTGATTTAGGTTTAGATATATCTTCAGTATTTAATTAAAGTAATTTTATTTTATTTTTTAGTTGAAAAGAAGATTGTTATGCAGAGGAATTTTCTGTTTTTTTTGTTTTTTTTTTTGAAATGTTTCATGATTGCCAACACAGTATGTCATTTTTATTTTGAGACTTCAGTTCTGGCATAGCTATTCCTTTTAATGTTGCAGAGTTAGCATTTATAATTGCTTTGTGATTTTATAATGTTCTATCTAATTAATAATGAGTTCATAAAATATTCTCTGGTTTCAAAGTAGAGATATCTATTTTATATGTTTTCATTTTTATTATGAATTATATTAAAGTTTTTTTTTTTTTTAAGTCTTTGGAAGTTGTTGAACATCCCATGATTAAGCATAGTATTTAAAATATTACTTGAAGGAGAGAGTACTCTAAGAATGATGGGAATTAAAATATTCATAAATGAACAAAATTGAAAATGTTCAAGTAAAGTGAATAAACTTATATTATTCTTTAGTCATCTTTTTTTTTTTTTTGTAATTCTATTATAAATTTTCAGTCTAAAAAATATAAAGTAGGCTAGAATGTATCTACCTATTTTCAGCTTTTAGGGTTGTATAATTTTTTTTTTAAATAAACATAAACCATCTAGCTTATGATTTAAAAAAAAAAAAAGAGATGTTTAAGGTAAAATTTACTTATACATTAATAAATTAATTCCTCCATATACATATAAATAGTGTTTAAAATAAATGCTGTTGTAGCTACATTTTATACAGTAAAGAAATTAGTATGACATTAATTATTCTAACCACAGTATCACATGACTTTTTGATATGCTTATTCATATGCTTCCAATAATTATAGTGGGGAAAAAAAAGGGAAGCTAATTATTAATGCAAATATTAATTAAGTTATGAATTTGATACAAAATCCACTTAAGAGCATTATTTTTCTGTATTTTTTTAATTATAAATAATTTATACTTAAGGAAATAAAATATTTTTATATACATATGTATACATGCCAACACCTGTGTTCTTATATTTCTAAACATTATTTTATAGGTGCTGGAATTAATGGTATTGAAGATATTAAAAGGCATTCATTTTTTTCGACCATTGAATGGGAGAAATTATATAGGAGGCAGGTTAAACCTCCTTTCAAACCCGCTGTCAGCCAGGCTGAAGATGCTTTTTATTTTGATACAGAATTTACTTCTAGGACACCCAAAGGTTAAATATTTAAACATATATTATTTATTCAAATAATTTATTTTTATTTTCTGATAAAAATGATAAGTATTGTTAATTTATTTTGATGTTGCCAATGAGTTCATCTACATTTTAATTCATTTTTTTAAAAATTATAATCTTGAATTTTTTTAATATGCAGTATTCACTCACTTTTTGTTACCAAGCATGTTTATTTTTATCTATCATTATTTTATTTTTTTTCTTAAATATAGAAGTAATTTATTGCATCAAAAGCACATTCATACTAGTTTTATAATTTCTGTTGCTTTGGATTTCACTTTAATTTTACCTCTTTTAATTTTTTGACATTAAATTGAAGTGATATTAGCATGCTTAAGATTGCCCGCTGGCTGTTAATTTGTTTGCTTTTTAAAACAATATTTATAATGAAGTAGAAATTTATATGTTATTATTATAGAGTCCTGTATGGAAGAAATTATTTATTAATCATTCTTACAATAAGTGGCACCAGGATAGTTATGCAGAGCAAATTACCACTAACAACCCAAAGTTAAATGTAACACTAAAGAAGCTATGTAATACTTTAAGATGCAGTTATTTCTGTAAACTTTTATTTACACCAATACTGCTGTTGCATTGATGTTCAACACATTTTTATTTATTTATTTGTGCACATATGGGATGTATCACTTTACCTCTTATTGACAATATGAGTTTTAAATATATATGTAAAACAATACTGAACTGAATTATAAAATTTCATAAAAATATGAGGATAATTATAATTATTATAGTGTTATCACCAAAAATTTTTTATCCAGGTTTTCAATATTCAGTGGAGTATAATTATATATATAATCACTGGAACAATAAACTCATTGAATATTGCTTATATCAATGCTCTGCTTTCCATTGTCTAATTTGCTTTACAAACAAAAAAATTGAATGCGTCTTTGTTTTCTTTTTCTTTAGAAGGATACACGAGTTATAAATACAAATTTTTTCTTAATAATTAATAAATCTAAATAGAAATATTGAAAAAGGAAAATATAAATAAATATTTTTGCAGACATAATATATGCACATTAAGTTTATATTTTATTCATAAATATATATTGTAAGAATTTTCTTTTTATCATAAAGGTCATTATATTTTATTTTGTTATATCTATATAAGAATAAATAAAAAGGAGAGTTACTGAAACTCTGAAAATTTTGTTTTTAATCCTGTGATGATTAAATCATTTTATTGCTTGTAACATTATTATTAATTAATTAAGACTTAACTAGTGATGAAATTAGAAAAAAAAAAGATAAAGAAAAACAAGACCAGCTGGCAACATTTTCAGTTTTAAAAAAAATTAATGAGATTATATATATTGTTTGGCCAGAGAGAAAAAGGAAAATCATGATTGAGGAGCTGGGCTTCTGAAAAGAAACTTTAAGTGCACGGGGGTAGTTGAAGTCCATAACCTGAAAGAATTGATGGTAAGAACAGGAATTCACTACAGAATGCAAAAATCAATTCCAGGGAATAACCCTTATCATTGGATGGATTGCCAATTACTGCACTGATAGAATATTGATGGATAATTTGATAGAAGCAAACTACATGGAGGGATAAATATCTCCAGAATGTACTAACCCCACTCATCATCATCATCATGTGAACTTATTCGTGATTGTTAAAGGCTAATGCCTGCATATTACAAAAAGTCTGTGAAGATGTCTAAGTCAAAATTACTATCATCTCTTTTTGTAGTCTGCACATGAAGAAGGCCTGGTCACTTTTTAAAAGAAGATAGAGAGAAAAAAAATCGTAATAGGTTAAAAACTTTTTTTTAAAATTGAAAATAAACAAGTCCTGATATTTATTTGCATATTTAAAAAAGAAAACCATAGGCCAGGGAGTATTGATTTTAGTATTTTTATATAAATGCTGTTAATTAATACTTACATATATGGTAATGTATGTGCGTATGGAGTGATATATTATTTTAAACATACTTAATATCTGTCATTGATTTAATATTTTTATATATATACACAGTTGATAACTTTATATATACATACATATATGTATATGTGCATATGGAGTGATATTTTATTTTGAATATATTTAATCTCTTACATTGATTGTATATATTTTATATATTAATACGATTATTGACTTAATTTATATGTACAATATATGTATGTGCGCTTATGAAGTGATATTTTTTTGTTTTGATTGAAACATTTCATCCCTTTCTTTTTTTTAAATTTGTATATACAATAAACACAATTATTTATTTTATTAAATTTATAAGTACAGATGGATATCTGTCTACAGAATGATCTCATGATTTTGATTGAAAACTAATTAACCTTAGATATAGTTGTCTTTGTTTATTTTTTAAATATATGTATGTATTAGGGTTCGAAATTCGGTAATTTTTTTATTAGTAATTATCGTTTTCTAAAAATAATAAAAATTATCTTACTGAAATAACTATTACCGTTTTAAAAACAAAATTTTAATTTATTTAAATCTGCCATAATAATAATTTTATTTTTTCTTCTCTTACTTTCTTTGCATATCTTCATATATATATATTGCTTATAATAACTTCTTTCATATACACTTTAATGCAAACATATTTTCTTAAAAAACTTCTTTATTTTCCTTATAGTTTCGACTGTCCAGCAGTCTTGATCAGAGCTTTTTCAAACCTCCTCTGCTTATACTGCTGGACAGTCAAAACTGTAAAGAAAATAAAGAAGTTTTGTTTGCATTGAAGTGTATATGAAAAAAAAAGAGATTTGAAAAAGCTCTGATGAAGACTGCTGGACAGTCGAAACTGTAAGGAAAATAAAGAAGTTTTTTTAATAAAATTTGTTTGCATTGAAGTGTATATGAAAGAAGTTATTATAAGCAATATATATATATGAATAATTTTCTTTCAAACATTTTATTTTTTAGAAAAAGGAAAATTAATTTTAAAGTCATTTTAAGTTTGCGAAAAGCAATTAAATTCTATTTCATCTCCATTCTAAACCTATCTATTTAGTCTAGGACCATAGTCAAAGTTAAACATGGTCAAAATATTCTCAAGATATAAATCCCAATTTTTTCCTCTCCAGTATTTTCAAATATGTATTTGCTTTGCTAAATTGCTAAACTAAACTCCATTTAAAATTTGATGCTCGAGTCAGCAAAGTGCAGCTACTAAGTATTGCATTACTGTTATGAAGTTCCGAATGTGTTTTGATTTGAAGTTTTCTATAAAATGCTGTTATCTTCTTCATTTTATTGATTATTTTTTAACATAGCCCTTCATAATGTCTCAAAAAAAAATCAAGTGGGTGGCAATACTTTAAAAGAAAAAATAAAGAAGAAGCTGAGTGCTTAAAGTGCAATAAAATTTTGAAAACTATTGATGCATCGACTTCTGGAACGGGGTTCATGTAAGCAAGATTCATGCCAATGATTTTCAAGATGATGTTAATGTGGTGCTTCTTCAAGCAAGAAATAGACAACTTCAGTATGATTTTTGCCTAAACAGTCTGTTACTTCTGCTATTGCAAAAATGACCTGCAATGACAGATTTAGTTTTAATCAAATCACAACTTGTGAATTTATTCAAAGTAAGTTGGCAACAAACCTTTATGACAACATGTTTACAACAAACCTTTATGACAACATGTTTACAATTATTATCTAACCATGAAAACTGAACTATCTGAATATTTTGGGAGTCAAATTAAAGCTGAAATTTGTTACTCAATAATTTCTATTGATGAATATATGTCTTCCCAGAATCTTAGATAATGAACGTCAGTGTAATAAAACATTGATCTCTGAGTTTAGTTCCCATTCAAGGCCTATTAACTAGCAAGAAAATCACAGAAGTTGTTAAAAAATGATTAAGTTAATTTCAGTTAGATGTAGAATGTCATGTACTTCAATAATGATAAAATTTGGCAGGGAAAATAGCACCATTAATCAATTATGTTTTGCACATGGAACACACTTAAGTGTTTGCAATATTCTTTACAAGAAAAAGAAATTGCAAAGGGAAATGAAGAGGAACTTGTCTTGATGAAGATAAAGTAAATTTTCAAGATATTCAACACTGGGACAATTATAACATTCCTCTGACTTTAGTCATAGTTATTGATGCTATTGAGACAATTGATTATGATAATGAATGTGTTGCTTCAGAAATTTCTATTGAATTGATCTTAAAAGTTAAAAATAATTTGCAAGATATTTAGAAAATCTCTTGAAAAATGATCTATGAGAAATTGTTAAAAGTACTTTGAAGGGAAAAGAACTTAAACTTATTCTAGATACTCATACAAGATGGAACAGCACTCCAGCTATGATTTCAAGACTTATTGAATTAAAAGAATGTATTCCAAATGCTTTAAGAGTTAGCGAAATTAGTGAGGTAGTTTCTGATGAAGAATAGAAGAGTCTTTAGAAAATCTTGTAGATATATTTCATCCCTTTCAAACAGTTTTCAATGAGCTTTCTTGTGAAGATGCTTCATTGTTGAAAAGTGAAAATTTCCATGAAAATTCATTTCAAAAGAATTAAACAATCACAATTCAGCATTAGCTATGCAATTTAAGAAAGTCTTGCTTGAATGATACTCTTCATGTAGGATGACGAATGTCATTGGGTTAATAATTTATCTTGAAAATCCCAAGTGCTTGAAAAGAAATGATTCTGAATCTGAACACCCCTTCTTATTGCCAAATCATAAAAGCATTAAGACTGGCTGAAGAAACATGCAACAGACTTTTTTGGCCAGATGCAGAGGAAAAAATCCAAGAAGAAGTTGCTCAAGATGAAATTTCAGATGTAGAATCTGCAGATAAAAAAGGTGATCCAATGCTTCAAAAATCCATCATAGTGATTTTAAAAAAAGCTAAATCTAAATGCATATCTCTCATAGCTTTTCTTTAACCAACAAAATGAAGCTTTTTGAGGCTCTGCAGAGCGATATGGGTGTCTAGAAAAATTGTATTGAAGTTTAAATACTATCAGAATAACTAGTGTTGAATCAGAAAAACCTTTTTCAAGTGTGGGATACTTTGTTTCAAAGAGAAGGTCATGCTTATCACCAAAAACATTAGATAGTTTATGCTTTTTAAAATCTTATTTCACTAAAAATTCATGTGAATAGGTTATAGTGCTATTTTTTCCCATAACATTATAGAACTTTATTTTTTTTACAAAATCATTTTTATTTTCTTAAAAAAAGTTCATTTTTTTGTTCAATAAAAGGAACTTTTTCTACATTTTTTTTTACTCAAGTATTTTTTTCTGTTAAATAAAACATTTATTATTATTATTATTATTATCATCATCATCATAATCATCATCATCATCATCATCATCATCATCATCTTTCAAAAGGACTTTATTGAATATAACAAGAAAAGGTTACATTTATAACTATTTTACCACATGCAGATGAATTGAAGTCAGTATAAATAAGTTGAAAATTGTAATTGGGGGGGGGGGGTTAACAAAGACAAAGGATATGCATGTGGTTTACAAATTTGAGTTTACATTATTTTCTTTAAAATATATACATCCAATTAGTTTTGTGCACTTGTAAAGCTCTTAGTTCTGTTTTTTATTAGTCTTTTTTTTTTTTCTATAATTTTGAGCGCTGTTGTAATATTGACCAAGTGGCTGTGTACATCTTTTGGGATACAATTTTTTCATCCCTTAAGCGGAGCTGTTCCATTTTGTTCCAGAATGTGTTTGGATGTCTTCTTGGATTATTGTTGTACATGAAGGAGCATCTTGTACACCATAGTGAAAACAATATAAAAGTACTTGCTCGAATATGTGGGTAGCTACCCTTAATAAATGATTGTAAAAGGATTTGAATGTCACAATTTCTTTGTTTGTACAATGATGGTATGGATGAACGAATATTATCAAATACTGGGCAGGTAAAAAGAAAATGTTCTTGTGTCTCAGTTTCTCTATGACACAACCAGCATATGTCTTCTGTATTTACGTAATGCCTTCTATATCTACAAAAGTGTAATGTTGGCAATGCTTCAAGATTTAATTTGAGTAGAAAATCATAATATTTGGGTTCTAATGACCAGAATTTAAATTTTCGGGTTAGTTGTCTATTATTAATGTTTAAAATTGGTTTTTTATCATTTAGGGGAGAGCAAATTATCTGGTATACATCCCAATATTTAAATTTATCTTGCGGTGGTGAAAAAATAATGTTTGGAATGTTAAGAATTAGTGTAAGCAAGGTTTTCCAATATCCATTGTTTGGTGGTGGTTTATCTGTTGGGGTAATCTTGAAGAACACTTTCATGTATGGAAATAAATAAGTACATGCAGAAATGAGATTTAATGTCTTTTGAATGTTAAAAATATGTATTGAATGTAGTCCTAAACCATTTTGTATTAGAGGAGCTTGAATACGTTTTAATGAAACCGAAACAATCTTTTTTCCCCACAGCAACTTTCTACATAACGAGTTTATTTTACTAGTAAAAGATTTAGTGTATAGTATTATTGGAGAGTAGTATGTGATTCGAGTCATAATTAATAGATTAAACAGGGATACTTTTGAATACAGTGAAAGGTAAGATTTTGATAGTGAATCAATTATATTTTCTATTTTATTTTTAATTTTGTCTTGTATTTGTCGACGCATTTCTAGATTGCTCAAATAGAAGGGCAATCCCACAAAAGAGCTGGGTTTTCCTTTAAAATGTTGTGTGTGAAATTGTCCCGTATATATTGACCATGCAGAAGATTTATCCATGTTAAACTCCAGCTTGTATTTATTAGTGTATGAATTAAGAATTTTCAATAGAGTTGGGATCTGTTTTTTAGAAGTTAAAAAAATCGAGACATCATCCATGTAGGCAATACAGGAGATGTTTGCTTTTAGACCAGGTATGTATATGCCTGATAATTCTTTTTCTATCATATTCAGTAAGGGATTGATATAGAAAGTAAAAAAAAGAGCACTTAGTGGTGAACCTTGTGGAATTGAACAGTAAGGTACAAAAGAGGGGGAATTCTTACCATTAAGTGTAATATGTATTTCTCGACTTAATAGAAGATTGGTTACTAAATATATTAAGGATCTTGGTATTGTTGTGTCTGCTAATGCTTCAACAAGGAGTTCAATTGGAATCATATCAAATGCTGATTTTATATCCAGTTGGATTACAACTGGACTATATTTTTTATTATTTCTGACAGAATCAATAACTGTTTTGAATAGAAAGGCTGCTTGCATTGTAGACGAGCCTTTCTTAGCAAACTGCATTTTAGATAGTATAGGTATGATATAGGGTTCTATTTTGTCTTTAATGATTGACTCCAGCAGTTTGATACCCAGAGGGCTCATTGATATGGGCCTTAGATTGTTTAGTGTGGTTATTTTTTCATGTGTTTTGATAAATGGTACTAGTAAAATAGGGTATAATCCATGTATATGATGGATCTTTTTTGTTAGAAAGTTTGCTAGATTACACAGATACTGAGCAGTAAAATTTTCTAAATGCTTGAATACAAAGCAAGGTATACCATGCATTCCTGGGTGACTGGAGTTTGGGGTTGATGCTAATTTTTGTATAAAGTCTTTGGGAGTAAATACTATATTTTCTTCTGGCTCACCGAGAAAAAATGGCGCAGGGCTGAATTTTTTCTTCTCTTGAAGTTTGGATTTGAAATGTGTGTAGAGGGGTAGCAACATGTTGTAACCAGAAATTATATCTTCTTGTATTTTAATTGCTGTCGGTATGCGAGTTGATGGCTTTTGTCCCAGTGCCCAGCGAATATAGTGTCTGGACCATGTGTGTGTCTGTGTCAAAAAGAGTTTTCTTTTTTTAATTGCCAGGTATTCTTTAAGTTCTTCAGAGACTGATTTATAAAGTTTCTTCAGGGCAATCACATTTGAACAGCCTTGTTTATTTGTAGTACTGTTTGTGATTCTTTTGTGTGTTTCATCTACAAGAGCTAGAAGCCTTGAAGGGGCTGGGGTAGCCCTTGTTATGACATCAATTGTATATGAAATAATGTTAACAAAGGCAATCCATGTTTGCACTGGATCCATTTCAATGTCTCGAAGTTTGAAGATATATATATATATATTTCTGAGAATAAATATTCTGGGGTTCGACATGGAAGAAGCACTCTAATTGTGTTTCCAATAGATGTTATTGATCTGTATATAAAATCATTCTTTAGTGAAACAATAATTGCAGAATGGTCTGATAATGATGAGTTTTTTATTGTTAGGCTGATCATGTGATGTAACACTGGTGAG